>VZTE01006155.1:500593-560669 GCA_013397775.1 Eulacestoma nigropectus | reverse complement strand
GGAAAGGTTTAGAATATATTGCTACTGCTGTTCCTGACTGCCCCCGTGCTTTCACCAGTATGTAGAAGGAAAGAGAGAATCCAGGGCTCTGTGTAGGTATTGCTCACACTGTGGCACATTATTTAAATAATTTGTGGACATCCTCCAGCAGCAGCACACAGGTATATGGGGAAGTGAAGGAGTTAGCATGTGGCAGCTCATTTCAGCCATGTCTAGGTCTTGCTTAGGACTGAGGGAATGTCTGTGCTGTGGGTACCCAGGGGGAGGAGTTGGCTTCCCCCATGCTTTCCACAGAGCCAGAGCAGCTGAGGAATGATGTGCAAAAATATCTTTGGTGACTGCAGGGAGGGTTGTCTTTGGAGCAGCTCCCTGCATGCAACTGCCTGGTTACCTGGCTGGGACCTACAGTGGTGTTGGGGTGGGTCAGCTTCAGGCTCCCTTTGCTCAGGGATCTGTGCATCTTGCTGCACTGTGCTGTGCAACCATGGCTGCTACCCTGCATACCCAACCCTCATTTCCGGGGTCAGTGACCCCATCAGGAAAAGAAAGCCAAGAGATTCTGCACTCAGGCAGAAACCAAAACAGTTATGTGTAATCACAGAGTCAAAGTATCACAGAACGAGTAAGGTGGGGAGGGACCACAATGGATCATCTGGTCCAAGCTCCCTGCTCAAGCAGGGTCATCCTGGATCACATGGAATAGAATTATGTTCCAGATGGTTCTTGAATGTCTCCAGTGAGGGAAACTCCATGACGTCTCTGGGCAAAGTGTCTCAGGGTACGGTTGCCCCCGCAGTAAAGTTCTTCCTCAAGTTTAGGTGGAACTTTCTGTGCATCAGTTTCTGCCTGTTGCCTCCTGTTCTATTGCTTGGCACCACTGAGAAGGGCCTGGCTCCATTCTCTTTACACGCTGACTTCAGATACTGATAGACATTGATGAGGTCCCCTCTCAGTCGTCTCCTTTCAAGGCTGAACAGGCCCAGCTCCCTCAGTCTGTCTTCTTAAGAGAAATGCTCTTGGTCCCTGAGTCATCTTCATAACCTTTTGCTGAACTTGCTGCAGGAGCTCCATGTCTTCTTATACTGAGGAGCCCAAAACTGGACACAGCACTCCAGATCTGGCCTAACTGAAGTCCTCAAATCATGCGCTATTCTTCCTATTGTCTGCTATAGTTCAGAAAATAATTTTTCTTCCAAAAGGACATTCATAAATGTAGCTATTATGCATAACCCAAATAGTATCGTATGGAAAGAGTCTTAAAATACATACCTGTACAGAGCTGAACAGATCCTAACTTAGTGTTCACAACCATAGGACTGGACATACCTCATGTGTTCAGTCTAATTATCTCACCCAGCATGTTTGAGTGCTTTCTTTGTATGCACAGATTAAAGTATGGAAGTAAGACAAAATACTACTGGCACCCATAGAGAACTAACTATGCCTAGGGCTTAATGACTTAATGCTGCAACTTTGGAAGTGGTTTTTATGTCTGTCGTCACCCTTCTATCAAATAGCATCAAAGTGCTGGATGGAATAAGGTCCCATGAATTTTTAATTGAGATGTTTTTGGGTGATCTACCATAATAATTTTGCAAGTATAGCTTAATTATTTATTTATAGGTCCAGTGCTGATGCCAGGGGGCAGTTTGCCATTGCTTTCAATGAGCTAGGTCCATGGGCTAAATACTAACCTCATTTGCATGTGTACTGTCTCCTAAAAGCTGTAGAGTTGTACACATGCAAATGAAAGTAGAATTTGTTGCTGTAAAATTAATATTTATCATTTACTTGCCAAAACCTCCTATTTTGAAATATGGGTTTCTGTGGGGATGGAATTGATTCTGGACGACATATGATTTTGCAGTTGTGTCTCTTTCTTTGTCTAAACTCGTGTGGTACAGCATGCAACAAATTCTATTAGCTGCTTCTTAGAGCTAGCAGGCCTTCTGAAGTTATTGCGTAAAGGTTTTTGTTTTATTTGTTGATGATTTTGGAAAGTTAAAGCAAATACTCTAAACCTGAAAACATTGTTGAAGCCAAAAAAAAGATTACAGAGAAGGGCCTTGTGACTGTTAATTTTGGTTGTTTTGGTTTGATTCCAGCTGTGGCTGAAATTGTTGCAGTGCAAGGTCAACAGAACTTCAAGATGATGATGCCATTTTAGGCACACTTTGAATAACCCCTCCACTCTCTTATCTGTTTGTTAGTTGGCTTTTGTGTCAGACATAACATTAGTTTAGACTGGGGAACCTTGTTTCAGTTGTTAACTGTAAGTTTTATATATTCTGCACCTTACAGAGAACTTTCTATAGATCATAATTGACATTCATTAAGACGGCATCTACTAATAGTGCTAGATAAAGCCGTTTGAGCTCAGAGCTTTTTAAAGACATGCTAGAAAGAGTGGGTACTCACCGACCGTAATTTTTTTTCTCTGTAAAGCATATTACTCTTTTTTTCTGCTAGAGATTTTTGTTCCCTACGTTGAATCAGTAGGCTGTGATTGTAATAATCAAATAGTTTGACTACATAAAAGTCGCTAAAATTATAGTTTAACAGGACATTTTACATCTCTTGAATGTAAACACCTTTATAGGATTAATTTTTCAGGTTTGAACAAGCATATTAGCTTATATACAGATCTATACTATACATCTGCAATGAATTTAGGACCTATAAAAGCACAGCATTCTTACATATAAATGGGATCACTAGTGACAATTTTGGAGTGATCTTCACATTTAGTAAGTCACTTTCAGACCATACGCACTGTATATTCCTTTGACTTTGGTACAGCGAAGAGCCACGATCTCTCTGCTCACACGTACTTGCTCAGTATATCTTTTTCCACCTTGCTGAATACACGTTCACGTGATTTGCTTTATGTTTACACGCTGCTGGCAAGTAAGTCAGTGGCAGCTCAGTTGACTACTCTGTGGTTATGATAGATTCATTTTACATGCCCTCACTGCTGAAAATCAGGGTGCTGCAAGAAGGTGCTCAACTATACTTGAAAAAGATTTTGTTTGGGGCTGTGAAAAACATCGTCAATTTGGATATATTTTTAGTAGCAAAATTAATAGATATTTAAAATTCCCTGAGCTGCTTTTCTTCTTTGATCTGTCTGTCAGCTTGACATGAATAGAACTTACACTTTTGTGCTTATGCCTACCATCTTTTTTGCTTCTTTTTTGCAAAGCAGGTTGAGCTAATGCATTAAGAGTCACAAAAGCTTTTGGGAGTCCCTTGGCATTTATGTGATTAAAAGAACATTGAGTTTAAATGCAGTGTTGCTGTTAGAAACTGTGATGTTTGAAAACAAGTCTTAGCTATTAAATCAGTTTTCAGTAAATAGATGCAAGAACTTAATTTTCTTTTTAAAATGTTTAGAAAATTAGTGTGGATGCTGGTAATTTTGGAATGAAGTCCTAAAGACTTTGCTCTTCAGAAATAAATCTGAAATTAATATGACCGTGAAGAAATAGTGCATTTTTTCCCTCTAAATTAGAATTTTAAAACTTCACTGGCCAGTCATCCCTGTCTCTTCAATGTGTTTTTGCCCCCACAGTTACAGAACTTGAAAAAGTTCTGAGATCCTTTCAGCCCTAGGAAGCTGCTCCCCTTTCTGAAGATATAACCTCCCCTCATTAGTAGATACATTAGGACCTTTGCAGCTGATCATGTACACAAGAAGCTCATACCCCTCCTTGGCTAAAATGGCATGGGAAACTCAGTGGCTCTCCTGCATCACTCCTGTGGTGCAACTGTCATAGGCAGTAATTGGCCTGGCAATTAGTGGGGACACGGCCTGCTTCAGGGAATGGCATCACGAGAAGCACCACATGAGCCTGGTGCCTTCCCCAGGGGAATGCCTGTTAGGAAGGATGCCGGGGTCTGTCTCTGGGCTGGCCGAGGGTAGTTACTAAAGAGGCCTCACAGCTTGCAGTAATTAGTTCTGACAGGGGACTGGCACAGGGTAGTGATTCAGTAAACTCCCTGCTTACAACAGTGAGGATTGCCTGTACTGTGATTAGTTGCTTCACCTTTGCTACTTGATAATCTGTGGATTTACTTTACCAGTCTGTCAAAAGCTTCTCCCAGGATAAGTGGAAGAGAATTTTGTGCCAGTTTTCCTCTTTTGCGGTTTCCTTGGAGGTTTGCAGCATTTTCAAAAGGATGAACTCTGCCTCCCCAGCCTGAGGAGGTTTTCTTGGTATTTCATGGAGTGTTGCAACTTCATGCTTTCTCACCTGAGCCTCCTGCTTAGCATGCTTGCCATGGAGTGGAAGATGGTCTTTTTAGAGGAGGACAAACAATGTTGGACTGGTGCTGAGGTCTACAGATAACTGTGGTAAATGGGTTCTGAGGATTGAGGAGAGGCTTCTCCTAGGCTTCTGTAGTGATTCTGGCTCTGGATGCTGGGGGAAGAAAACTGTCTGAGGTGGTTCTTGTCTATTCTCTGGATATTCTTCTAAGCAAGGCAATTCTCAGTTTGGAGTAACAGTCCTAGGGTCAATGATCAGTAAAATGAGTATGCTGTTAGGCAAAGGACAGACAAATGATCTATTTGTATGTGTATTTGTTTCAAATTTTGCTCTCACTTTCGTGATGCCTCCTGTCAGTGTTCAAGTCTCTGACTCTTTGCTGGCGGAATCATACTCTCCAAGTTGTAGCATAAGCCACAAGGCTGAGGAGAACACTATGGCGTGCTAGCCCTTGCCCCTGTAGCCTATAAAATCAGGACCGTTCTTGCTTTGATAGGTTATGTTAATGCCAAGTCTAAGCAGGACAAAGATCTGAAAAATAGGAATGGCAAAGTCATAAAGACAGTTCCTGCTTGCAGCCTGTGAATTTTGAAGGATCTTAATGAACCAAGCTTCTCGTATGAGGCAGCATAGACTGAAGAGCGTGATTGGACAGCAGTGATATGTTTGCTCAGCTTTTGTTTACTTTTTCCTTTTTTTTTTTTTCTTTTTAGTTGGACTTTCAAAGGACTTCATCTCTTATAGTCCCAGTTAATATGTCAAAAAACCTCATTGTCCATGTTATGTTACCTGTGTGAAATCTCTGGATGACTGACAAAAGAACCAACAGCTTGAAAAAGAAATGAACGAATACTTGCTTCAGCTAAAATAGGGAGCACTGAACAGGAATTTGTGTTATGTGTTGTAAAATAAAGTGGAAAGGAAGTGGCTCATTATTGCACATCATTTTTTCTTAATAATTCCACATGAAATTAATAAACCTTAAACCCCCAGGTTTTAGAAGTTGTTCAAGATAAAAGTCAAATGGGAAAGGGGAAATAGGAAGGGCAAAGCATTAGGGCTTCAATGACTTATGTTTAACAATTATCTAAGCAGCAGTTTCTAGTTTTAGTGATCTTGTCTTCTTAGCTGCATATTAAGCTTCAGCACTGTTAGTTAATTATGTTGAAAAAGCTAGGAGTTCTTTTCCTGGCAGCATTAAGCAAGTTCAGGCAAGTGTGCTGTTTGGGGCATTGATTTTTTGCACCAACTCTGTGACCACTAGCTTTGGTGGAAGGGAAATGCTGCCTTGCCAGGAAACGCCAGACTTTCTGTGTAAGTGTTGAGGTTCCTGATTCTTCACCTCCAAAGGACTCCAAGATTTTCAACCAAGATAAAATTAGTGGGCTGGACAGACATCATCTTTGCACAGAGCAAACCTAAGTTCAGATTGTTCTGAAGTCATTCAAACATGGAGTGGGATATTATGTGACTTCAGCTATGTGGGTACTAACTTCTTTCGCAACATGAGAAAAATCCCAGAAGTGCTTCATCCTCCATTCTCTCTGCTTGCTCTGTAGAGTAGCAAGAAGGCCTCTTTAATGTGAGAATGAACAACAGAAATATTCTCTCAAGAGAGACAAAACTGTTAGTTGGAGCGTTCTCCAGGTTTTATTTCGGAAGTCATATTGCACCTGCAAGGTTGGCAGCTGCCATACACATTGTCTTGTCTTGGTTGGGCTCCCCAGTGTTGGAGGTATACTGTTACCTCCTTACTTGTGCTGCTTGAGGTATTTTTTCTGCTCCCTTACAAACTCATGATGATCATTTTATTTTGGTTACCATTGTGAGTTTTTCTGCAGAAACTCCTGAAAAAACAAGCATAATTTCAAGGTATTCCCGAGGGGTTAAGCCCCCCTGAGCTCACTATAGGCCATGCTTTCTCTGAGTATGTCAAGCCTTGCATTAGAGGAATTTGCATGTAGTGGTGCCGTGTGCTGTGACTGTCAACAGAAATGGGAAGGCTGGTGTGCATCTATCCCAGAGTGCTCTAATGAACAGCACCACATCTACTCAAATTATTGTTTATAAAGAGATTGTTCCAAGCGTTCACCCTTAGTGAAAGGTCTGAATGCGAAGCAGTCAGATGAGGGGAAAAAGGAGACTATTGTTAAATATATTCACTTCGAAATCCCTGAAGGAAGCCTCATTTCAGTGAGCCTAAATGCTTTTCAAAGTGGCAGACTAAACAAAATTCTCCAAGAAGGTAAATCTGAAGAATTAAACTTTGGTTTTTTTATTTAGAAATACTGTTGTTTGTGAATAGGGTCACTGCCTTTGTTGGAGGTAGGTGAATCATCTATAATGAGACTTAGCTATTGAATTTTACTTCTTTTCTCCTTTTGATCTATTCACAAGCTCATCATGAGATTTATTCGTTGTTCTAAAATCTCCCTGCATTTCTACTCAATAATGCTCCCGCATGAATAGCTGTCAAATAGCTAGTATTGCTTGAGGTCTGGACTCCAATACTGGGCTGTATTGGCTAGTTGCCTGGGTTACCTGTGTTCTATCTATCTGTTTCTTGTAGTAGAGCATTTCTGATACTACTCAACAGACTGTGAATTTTAAATAATTCAGTTAAATGTGAAATGCTAGCTGTTTTTTTTGGTGACTATTGATGTTTTTGAGATTGAAAAATAAGCAACTATTCAAAAATTTATTTGCACCAGCTCTGAATGAAGAAAGAAAGCACAAATGAGAGCCATATATATTTCTGAGTTGAGAGTTGCTTGCAATTTGAGCACCTTTTACAGAGAGAATGAAAACACTTTTATGTCATTGATTCTTAGGATTAATTTCTAACAATGGGGTTTTTAAAAGTCTTTCAGTGGTATATAATTATTTATTTATGAGATAATTACAACTATATGAGAGATTTAATCTCTAGGTGAATATTTTTAAAGCAAAAATATCAAAGAACTCCTAAAGAAAAAGGAATTAATCTTTGCACATTGTGAAAGTATCATATGCATTTGAATTGAGTGGTCCATTCAAATATCCTTTGAAATCTGAAATACAGTAGAAACAAGGTAAATATATTTTCTTAAGGATATTTATTTGGCACTGGTCTTGCAAGTGCTTACATATATTAATAGTTGTATTGTCTTCATGACAGCTAATTTTATCTACATATAAAGTGATTGTTTGTGCTACTACACGTCAGCTTGGGGCTGTAGCCCCATGACATTGGCAGTTCATGTAGTGGTGAGTCTTCTGCCCATGTACAAGGATTGCAGCCATGCAATTACACAATCTCTCATTCTTCCCCCCTTGTGGCAGGGAGTGCAAGTGAGTCAGCTTTTGACGTGCTTGGTGTTCTCGGGACTCATCCTGACAACATTTTTATAAGGTACTTTTAGAGAACAGATAAAATCTCATGCTATACATCATGCTGAGAACTGCCAAGTGAACACAAGCATTGGTCTCCAGCTATACCATAAGAAAATTAAGCAAAGTGGAATGGCTTGAAAGGCCTTTTTATGAACAAGTCAGATTTTGTACTACTGGCTCTGTGACACTAGGACTCAACACCATGCACAAGCTCTTTGCACTGGTCCCAGGAGGGAGATTCTCAAATGCAAAATGATGGGGTGTGAGAAGGGATTTTCAAAGGCTTAGCAACCAGACAGGTGAGGAGAATTGAGCCTATCAGACCTTTTTTCCTGTCTTTGAAAATATCTAAGCACCCTCAAATAATGATTTTTTCTGTTAGCTGTCGTAGCTGTCACTGATTTTTTCTTTTAATTTTGGTAGTCCCGTTTATAATGCAGTGCAGCATCTGAATGCAAAGAAAAGACACTGTGTTTACCCTGTTTGGAGACCAGGTTTGGAGTCTGCCAGGGCTTGATCTTCTCTATATCTTTCCTATCAATAGCAGGAAAACTGATCTGACTCCTGAAATCACACATACACGATGCCAGACAAGCTACTCCAGTATCTTGTCTCTGACACAGGCAAATTGCAGACATCTGCAGGACAGGGTATGTCTAAAGCCATACGGTGGTATTTTCCTGATGTACTGCTTTAGTTGCCAATGACTTTTGATTCAAGGGCTCTGAAGGAAGAAATCTGCTATATTAGTATTTTATAGCCCTTAATTGGATTTTCTTCCATGCATCTGTTGAATAATTTTTGAACTCATTAGATAATGTTTCATGAGCACGACTGTAAAGTATCTTTCATATATTTTTGAATAAATAAGAGAAATAGAATAAAATCATACTGAACACTGTCTTGTGCTCCTGGCACAGTCTTGATTGATGTCACTTGGTATAAAAATTATTTCTAATCCCTCATTTGGCACTTTGATTCTTCATCTCATTTTGCTGATTTGACTAACAGAGCAGAGTTTTAGTGTGTGGCTCTATGAGAACTTCAGAATTTATACAACATAGAAAGCCACCTTTCCTGCTTCAAGAGCCTATGTATAGGTTGTACCAAATCCACACTTCACCCCAAAAATGAGGTGGAACTGAAAGTAAAGGCAGATAACCAGATATTGCTGTAGTTTGTAGAGGAACCAAATATCTGGGGCCACAGTCTAGGTAGTATGCCAGAGACAGGTCCAAGATTTGAAATCAGAGCAGGAGAGCCTGGATGCCCCTGTTTGTGCTTGCATTCACCAGCCTACGTGTACCAGCAGTGTAATAATTAACTTTGTCTTCAGGTGAGGCTTCAAAAAATGTATTCATCTCAACTGCTTTGTTCAGTCATTCCCACTCCAGTGCGCTTAATACAACATAGAGTGAGCTGTGTATAATATAGAGTATCACAACTGTAGTTTACCATACAAAGAGAAGCATTTACTGTGGTATCTATGTGTCTGGTCTATAAAAATTTTTCCTTTATACTTAATATTTAAACTCCTTATCAGTATGCCTCGCTGTTTGTAGGCTTGAGAACACAACTTACCAAGGCCTGCAAACTCTTGTGTGCTGAGCCACCTTTGCATGTCTGAGTAGACGGTTGGGGGGAATTGTGCATCACTGACTAATGATCTGAAGATGGCAGCATTGGGTGAGCTTTGCACTTTCTTGGCTAAACAGGGCTCTCTTAAATAAAAAGTTGCAGCTGTTGCATATGGCAACAGCTTTTAATTTGAAGGGCTTTTCTTAATGCTGTATTTTGATACCACAAGTTAGTAGTAGGAAGACATATTGCCATTTATGTGTTTTATTTTAGTTAGTTATACTGAGAATACAAGTCTTACAAATACTGAAGATTGGCTCTCACCAGCAAGCATTGGCTCATAAATATGACTCCCTTTTATAATAGTAACAATCATAGTAATTTTTGAACTAATGTAAAAGAAGCTCCCTCTTTACGTACTGTCTGTCCATCACGGAGGAAGTGGAATCAAGTCCTGCCTGTCTCGTGAACAGGATACTGTTCACCCTTGACAGCAGGGATTGCTCTCTCCTGCGCCTGTGTTAGCTCTCTGCCTTCTATGCTTTCCATCCCCTGGAGTGCAAATCCTCAGAGGAGTGGAGAACATTTCTCTTCCTTCCCTCTGCTGCCCTATAGATTGCTAAACGGGCATTTGACTTTCTCCTGGGAGCAGCATGACATTGGTTTGGTCTTCTTCAGCCTAAGAAAGGTCAACAGTAAAGGTGCCCCACATATGGGGACAAAGTGCTGCTCTTACAGATCTAAAACAGACAAACACCAGACTTCTTCTTTTTAGCTGCTGTTGGTTTTAAGAATGAAAATGAGCATGATCATTGTGTCTTATCAGGAGTCAAATCTTGCTGTTTGTCTGTCAGAATGTTAATGTTCACAGTATAAGAACTATTACCTGATAGGTTCGTTTAAGGAATCTTGAGGAAGAGGGGGACAAATTCAAAGATGTTAGTTGGATTTAAGTGTAAAGCTGATTAGTTCGTTTCTGACAGTGTCAGCATGTATACAACCAGGACCGTGGCCTACTGATAGTTCTTCTGGCAAAATATTTAGGCAGGGAAGCTAAGTTTGTACTCTTTGTGGTAGGTCTCTCAGCTTCACTCATTACTTCTGTGATGCCTTTGTCATTTTGTGTACCTGGCTATTTGTCCCTGAGACCACATTTTTGGAAACTGGTTGTCTTGGCTGCCTCCTAAGTGGTGACATCAGCTTACTGGATCTACTGAAAAATTCTATGCCAGCTCAATTTACCTGAGTTAATAGCAAAGCCAGAGGTGGAAATTTAATTTTTTGGGTTTGTTTCTTTGTTTTGTTTTGTTTGATGATGTTGTGCTTTCACCTCCCTTTGTGGATATCTGTGTGTTTGACTGCTGTGATGGAATGTGACTTAAGACATTTGAAGTCTCTGCAACTGCTCCTTCTTCTCAGCTGACTTAGCAGGTTTGGATCAGACACAGGGTTCATATTTTCATTCTTTTTTTTATTATACACTTCTGCATAGTGCTATGGTGTATGAATCATGAACAGAAACTTTTATGAGGCTAAGCAATTAATAATTTCTGAATTTCTAAAGATTTGTTGAACTTAAAAGAGCTGTTAATCTCTGGTCTTCTACATTTAGTATGTTACTCAGTCTGGAAGAGTTGGGAGTTGAGGAGGAAGTGAATGGAAAAAAATCACTGTAGTAGGATGCATTCTGAGGTAATTTTAAAAAATCAAAATTTAGTACAAAATATTGGGTTATTTCTTATGCTAAATTCATATCTCCTGCAAAGGCATGTAAATCTTCTAGGTTCAGTGGAGTTATGCTCTTTTGCACAAAACCTGAAATTGTCAAATAATGTAGTAAACAAAAACATATATAGGGATATGTGTATACATACGTGCAATATTTTTATATAAGTTAGAATTCAACTTCCTAAACCCTTCATATGTAGAAATAGTCACTATCTTAAGCTCAGCTGTTTCATCTAATATCAAAAAGCAATCTTGATGTGTTGTAACAGAACCAAAATAAAACTCAGTACCGTAGGAGGAGAAGTGACTGTGATCTTTTGCATTTAGTGGACAGTGGGCCGTCTGTGCTTCTTACGATCTTCCTAATTTGTAACATTTAACTTTGTTGGGTGGGTACAGCAAAGTTAGATACAGTACTCTTATGTTGATTTAGCACATTTCTTTTCACAGCTTGTCATCAGTTTTACAGGTCAGATACGTTACCTGATTGAATGTGGACCTAAAGAACAATTGCAATTGTTCAAGTGAATTCATTTGACTGAGTATAATTTTCTTTCTGCAATTTAAGAAGCCAAATGCCATATTCATTCTTTATTTATGACAGAGTAAAATCTAGTGAAGACTAAGGCCGCAACTCAAGAAGGCTCTTAAGCACATACATATAAGTAAATTCATTCTAACTCCACACAGCACTTAAATATGTTGCAGACTTTAAAGCAGTATCAGCTTGAGCTTAAAACTGAGTGCTCTGAACTACATCTTAGAGATCTTCAGACATTCCTAGACAGTCAGACCAACTACCTTGAAGGATTTTATTTTAAGGCTTCTCATTATTTCTGAAGGTTTCAAAAATCTTAGTAGGTTACTATCAGCACCTTTGATACCTGAAAATGATCTTGCTTGTCTGTTCCTAACTGGCCTTGTCTGTTCCTAACTGGCCATTCCTGTGAACTGCTTGGGTGCCTAGACAAAGAACAAAATATTAAATTTTTGTGCAAAGCTTCCTTACTGCTGAACATGACATTTAAATTACTTAGCAGCAATAAAATACTTTATCTGAGATTATATTCAAAACAGGTAACTCTAAAGAAGTGGGACAAGCAAGTGAATATGGTACTGATTATTATTGCTGAAGTGCCTGTTTGCAACTACACTATTTGTATCTGAGTATCTGTATATTTTACAGTGCTATTTCTTTACCATTGAGTTTGGCCTTTGCAAGCAAGAGGGACAACTGCGTGCTTATGGGGCAGGACTTCTGTCTTCTATTGGAGAATTAAAGGTAGGTACCCTCAAAGCATAGTCAACTTTTAATCTTAACAAAATAATAGTTGGATATAAATATATTGATTTTCAAATAACAGTTAAAATCTCAAGATAAAAAGCTTATATTTAAAATATGGTATTGACCTAAAAGTTTTGTTTGAAATATCAGCTGGCACTTGAAGCATGAAATGGACTTGTAAGGCCCAGTGTACCAAAGCAACTATAAACTACAAAACTGATTTCTGATTGAATTTTCATTTCTTGTAAAAGGAGGCTCAAGGGTTCTAACAGGTTAGAGTGCCTTGGGCTCTAAAAGCTTTGTTTGGATGAGAAGCACATATTTTTAATACCCACAAAAAAGTGTTAGCAATCAGACATGATTCTGTTCTAAGTAATCCAGTGTACTTGAGTGGATTCATTACTGATATGAAAAGAACAACATTCGTTAAAGTCCTGATTCAGTAGATTACTCATATTAAAAATTAAGGAATGCTTATAAAGTCATGTTGAACTTGTCTGTGTGACAATATATAGAGCCGTATTCTTTTAAGGATGAAAGTGTTTAACCTTGCATGGCATGAGTAGTTGTAGCTTATCATTTATTGCCTCTTTTTATGCCTAGAAAACATAGGGAACAGGCAAAAGGTATTTTGTCACAACTGTAGTATTTTGGGACATAATACACCTCTCTGTTAGCAAGATGGGAGGGAAGGGTAAAGAGAGGGAGGAGTACTATATTCAGGGACCCAAATGAACTCTTGGTGGCTTTGTGGGTAAGCATTTGGGTTTAGAAAGCATATACGAAAGAGTATTGAAAACTATTTTGCAATACATCTTGTTTCTTTGTGTTTAAATATCTTCCCACCCTCCTGGGCTGGCTTTCAGTGAACTACCTGGCAGTTTAATAGAAGTATCTCAGTCCTTTTTTGCTGTTTGTTTTACCTGTAACTGACAATATTTGTGGTAAAGCTCATTAGTAAAACTGTTATTCTTCCAGTAGTAAAAAAATGTTGACGAAAATCACCATCTCCAGTATTTTTTCTTTGATTGCATTAGAGTTGCTCTAAGTTCTGTGCATACTTCAGCCACAGAAGCATTCTGTATCTGTCTGGCAATACTTTATACTCACAGTGCAAAGATGGTTAAATGAAAAGAGATGAAGATGTCCCACTTGTTTTCCTTTGGCCCAGCAACATTCAGTGCTGAGTCCCAAACTCTGCAGGATTCTGTAAAGAATCAGGCGTTTTACTTAACAGTTAAGGTCACTAGGTGATGACCCTGAAAATGCCTACCACATCATCTACAAAATCTAAGGGCATAAAAAAGAGGAAATGAATAGTCAAGAACATAATAAATCTTCTACCATCAATGTCATAAACAAATGCATTATTCTTGTCAAGTTTGCATATTTGGTACCACACACTTGTGATCCCAGATATGTGTTCTTTGCTCAGCAGTAAACTCAGAGTATAAATGCAAAGAATAATCCTTTTGAAAAGCAACACTAAAAGCTAAATAATCTGCACATTAATGGACTATATTGATCTGCTACAGTGTTATGGCCAGATATATATCATAATAATTTGCCATAAGTCAATAATATATATTTTTCCATTACATTACATATATATTTTGTGGATATGATGCCAGAAGGGACTATTAGATCATCTGATTTGACCTCTTGTGTATCATAAGATACTAAATTTCACCAGATCTTGCATATATACTGCACTTACTTAAGTTAGACATTTCAGTTACTGAGAAGCTAAGCCCTTGCGTGCTGTGGGAACAGAACAGCACCATACCACAAGTAGACATGGACTCCATGAAGGGATTGATAAGGTGAAAAATGTCCAGGAAATTTGTGGAAGCGTGCTCCAGGGTAGAAAAGAAGGTAAAATTGAGGAAAAAAATTGCAAAAAACTACTAAGTTTTCTGATAAAATGACCATGGGAGAAGCCATTTCTAGACCACAATCCTGGCACAAATGTACTTCTTTGTCAACAAGATGTATCAGGCAGGTGCTTAGGAAGGAGAAAGTCTGGGCACCCATGACTTTGGTATACAGCCTTGCATCAAGCCATTGTCACTCTCTACTGTTTCTTGGGAAAGCAATCTCCCTCCTAGCACCTACTAGGAGGGCAAATTTCTTCCTTGACCTGAAGGTGTCTGAAAAATCATGCTAATAGACTGTTGCTGAGATCCTGATTATACCAAAATTCTGATTGTAACGGAAATCCTTATTGATGGCAGCAATTACTCTGAAAATGATGAGAACAACACTGGCTATTTCAGTGGTGAGTGGGGATGAATAGCAGACTCAGATTGCATGGCCATGACATCTCCCCCTTGTGTGTCCAACACTCGTACTTCTCATAGGTGTCAGAGTGAAGATAGAAAGTTATTTCCGTTCAGAAATAACTACTGCCATACTTAAGACGGGGGTGACTGTGACTGTAGAAGTAGTTCAAATACTTATATGTCCCTATCACTAGGAAGGCAGATCTTGAGATGTTGAATTTTGCTACCTTGACTTTAGAGTCATAGAATAGTGTAGGTTGGAAAAGATCTCTAAGATGATGAAGTCCAATTGTTAAACCCAGCACTGCCAAATATGCCACTAGGTCATGTCCTGAGATGTCATATCCACACATCCTTTAAATACCTCCAGGGATGGTAACTCAACCACTTTCCTGGGCAGCCTACTCCAATGTTTGACAATAATTTCAGTGAAGAAATTTTTCCTGATATCCAATCTAAACCTCCCCTGGCACAACTTGAAGCCATTTCCACTTCTCCTGTCACTTGTTACCTGGGAGAAGAGACCAACCCCCACCTGGCTACAAACTCTGTGCAGGTAACTGTAGAGAGTGAGAAGGTCTCCCCTGAGTCCCCTTTTCTCCAGGCTAAACAAACCCAATTCCCTCAGCTGCTCCTCATTGTTCTCCAGAAACTTCCCCAGCTCCACTGCCCTTCTCTGGACACCTTCCAACACCTCAGTGTCTTTCTTCTGGTGAGAGGCCCAAAACTGGACACACGACTTGAGGTGTGGCCTCACCAGTGGTGAGGGACGATCACTGCCCTGATCCTGCTGGCCACACATTGCTGATACAGGCCATGATGCCATTGACCTTCTTGGCCACTTGGGCACACTGCTGGCTCGTGGTCAGCTGCTGTTGATTGGCACCCCCAGGTCCTTTTCCGCCAGGCCACTTTCCAGGCACTCTTCCGTCAGCCTATAGAGCTGCTTGGGGTGGATGGCACACAAGTGCAGGACCTGGCACTTGGCCTTGTTGAACCTCAACAACTGGCCTCAGTCCATCGATCCATCCTGTCCAGATCCCTCTGCAGAGCCTTCCTGTTCTCCACCAGAACAATGCTTCTGCCCAACTTGGTGTTCTCTGCAATTTTACTGAGGGTGCACTTGATACTGTGCAGGCATTTTTTATTAATGTGTTTTTGTGAGCAAGAAGAAGAGCCTTTCTCCAACTGCTGTCCCTATCAGATCTCTTTTCAATGCAGCACTATGCACAGGAAATAAAATGGTGAGGAAATTTTATATATAATTTGTATAAATTTCTAGAAATATATGAGTCTATTTGCAGGGTAGAAATGGTGAGCAGTATTTGGGCTGTTTAGAGGAGTGAATGGCTTATTCAGTCATCCCTCTTTCTGTACTACACTGCTCCACTTCACAAATCTGGTCAACAGCTCTAGAAACAAAGAACTGTAAAAGCTAGAGAACTGTGGGCACCAGCCTGTTAGTATAGGATTCCCTTGAAGTCTTTTTCCCCACTCAGTATTTAGACCTAACATTTTAGATAATGAAAAATGCATCTCCTGATGTGCATGCTATGGAAGCATCAAGCAAAAAAAATTAAAAGCACAACAAAATAAGGAGAAAGAGAAGATTAAAAATGAAGCCTCGGGGGAAACGAATAATACAGTAAGTAGTTATAAAATGTTCTGCCTAATATAGTCAGGTTAACTCTAGCTAACACTATTACACAGTATGTATTTGGGGCTTAGAGATAAGGCCGAAATAATGTACATTTCAATTATTAAAACTATTTCTAAAAGGCAGTTCAAATGTCTTCGGAAACTTTAATACATTTACTTTGTGTAAGGCTCTCTTGAACTCTTTCATTAAAGGAGACTCCTATCAACTTCAGTTGGCTGTAGATCAAGTCATATATCCCTGTTGTATGCTTCTACATTGAAAAGAGAGGTAGACTTAAAATCTCTCTATAAAATTTTAAATTCAAATGCTGTATCCAATTGTATTATTTTGTTTTAATGATAATTTATTTTAAGAAATGCCAGCATTAGACTTTATAACCAAAAAGATTCAAATGCAAATTTTGGCTCTGTTTTCGGAAGAGGATGAAGAAAAAACTCCTGGATCCCAGATGCTCATTTTAAGACTCTTTAAATAGAGAGTTTTTTCTGTATTTTTCTAGACAATATATAAAATTATGCTGTTGAACAAAATTTTCTGGTAATATCAGGACACTGTCAGATTCACAACTTCTTTTGTAGATAAGCAGGAAAACATTTAAGAGCAGGTTTTTCAAGACTGTATGTACTACCCCTGGGAAAACAAGGCGATAAAATCAGTGCTGGCACACACACAAATTCTCACCTGTGTTCCTATTCTGCCCTCCTCTACTTCTCAGACAGTGCAGTATTTATAACTCATCTCAAGTTTTCCCCTTGCTAGCTGAAGGCTTTACTTTTTGGGTTTTGTTTTATTTCTTTTTTTTCGCAAAACTGAGAAACTCTGACTTGTATTATTGCACTCCATTTTTATACTCAAAGGAGAAATTACAAGACGAAATTCTTTTTTCGTGTGTCAGTGATAGTGGTCACTTAGGAAATGATTCATAGTTGTGCCGTGTAAATGTCTGGTGCCATCTGACATGCCCTAGTATTTCTGACCAGCTGCCACTGCAGAAATGTGTAAAAGTCTTCTTTAGATCCTGTGCTGTATCTTCCAATCTCTGCACAATGCATCAGACAGCCTAGGCCTTAGAGACCTGTGGTTAGGTACCTCAATCACTCTTTTAACCTTTCATCTGGCAGGGAATGGAGGCGTTTCTTTACTGTTCTGCTTATTTTCAGTATGGATAATTGTTTAATTCTTAAGCTGTCTGATACTGCTGCTTTTCCTGAGAATCAGTGATGATTCATTTTGAAGTTTCATTCCAAATTCTTATTTCTTGAACTGAAGTAGACTCACCAATAGTTTTATTAGCATTACCAGTACGGTCTGTATGAATGGACCATTAGAGGCAGTTATCGCAGATCCACAAGATGGTGAGATGCTCTATTTTACCAAAAGCTACTTTCCATATGCGTGTTAGCCCTAACACCTCATTGGAGCTGGATAACAAAAGAGGTTTCTGATGGAGAAATACATATTTGGTATTTACTCATTTGAGTTCACTAAAGAACTGAATGTCCAACCAAACTGTAAGTGAATAACGTGCATTTAAAAAAATACAGGCTTGAAGTTGAAAGCTTTTTGACTCACCAGACCATTTTTTTTCATTGAGATCATATACTTCATAATGTTGAGAGTGCCAAGGACCAGCATTTTAGAGCACTGTAATGTTTCTGATAAATACTCTGGTCAGCTTTGAGTCAGTGTCTTGACCATTCCATTTCACACTGGACAGTTCATGGTCTCTCTGAAGGTTTGTCTGCAGGCTCAGTTCAATTGCTGAACTCTGGCATTGCTGGTGTCAGCGTATCAACTTAATAGTGGATGTTACCGATGCCAGGCTGTGGAATTTGATAACACCATCAGGACTTGCAGAGGTGGAAACATTGCTTTGGTAGCCATGACAATTCCTACTTGATCTAAGAGGCAGAAGAACATATCCTGGAAGGGAGACGGTATCTCGGGTGGGAAATCATCAGAATTTACACCCTTTGGTCTCAAACTACAATCATAAGAATAACTGATCAGTTGTCACCTAATTTTGAAGGCATGTCTGAATACTTTACCCTTGGTTTCCAAATTGCATGTGTTCTGCTGTCTTCATGTTCCACTCTCTGCAGAGTTGCTTTGTGAAGCAGCAGCTCTGTTCGTGTATAACTAAACTGGGATCCAGAAAGTATGAGTCATTTCATATGGATAATCTGAGGAGAATAACTAGAAAGGCTTTCTCAGAGGACATCCCCTGTGACAGAGTCAGCCTTTCCTTCTCTTTAAACTCTCGCCTTTTATAAAATTAGGGCTCAGTGTTTAGAGCAGTTGTTCACACTATAGGTGCCACTACAGTCTAGAATCCCTTCTCGACTGTGATAACTTCAGTCCCAAGGACTGGGCCTGGCCCATCAGAGGCCATTAGTAAGTAGCGAAGTTAACACTGTTCCCCTTTCTGATGAACCTTTCACGGTACAAGAAAGAATCCATGAGCCAGAAGTAGTCAGTTCCTACAAAACCATGGCCTGTATCATAATCTTGATTCTCTGCAAGGAATCAGCTTCACTCAGTCCACTCAGAGTTTTGAAACTTTGTGCTTTAGACATATGAGGCATCAAGTCTCACCTGGAAGTACAAAGACACCTTAAGGGGGGATTTTTATATATAGTTACCCTCACAGGGAATCTATTATAATTCCTAGTGAAAAAAGGCAAGTTCATTTTGATAGAAGGAGGTAAATGCCTTAATTTACAAGCATTCAGCCACACCATGGCTCTGCAAAGAGAAAGTGACAACAGGGATATAGGCAGGGACCTTATAAGGTGAGCCTGTTCCTGCAGTCCATTTAGAAGAGGATGATGGCTGAGAGAACATTTTTTGTATTTGGTTTCAAACTTGTTTAACTGATGGCTGGCTAGAAACAGCAAACCTTGTGAGAAGGAAAAGATACATGTACTAAGGAAAGTTAATTCCCTGACATTTTACGATTCCATGCATTAATTTTTCATGTATTTATTTTTGGAGAGAGAGGAGGTGGGAGGAAGAGGCTCTTGTTCCAGTTTTCTGTCCTGTTATTTGTAGACTGCAGGTTGCAAGCTGGTATGATATTTTCAGAGCCTTTCACAGGGATTTAGGAACGAGCATAAGCAAGACCAAGGATAAAAGTTTGGGGAATACCATAGGGTTAATACTTTACTCCACTATAAATGATGTCCGTGCAGATAGAAAATACAGAAATCAGAGGCACCTTCAGACCTCGGGGATCTACTTCCTCCCTGTCATTTCTTTATGCTTTTCATGCACATCTTCACTCTATATAGATATCAGGGGACTAAAGAAGGTTGAAAGGTGACCTAAATATGCTCTCCTTCCTTACCTTGTACTTCTGTAACAGAGCACTGTGAATTAAAATATGCTCTAGAAGATAAGGTAGATCCAAAAGCCAGCACAAGTATTCAAGTTGGAAGGGGAGCTAGAAAAAATTGTCCTGGAAAATGTCTCAGTACCTGATTTTCAGTTCTGAAACCTCTCTTTTCTAGTGACTTGTACAAGTCATATAAGGAGAAAGGCTAATCAGAAATCTCTACTCTGGGTAGCAGCATTTGCCTTGTCTGCCCAATGTCTCTTCTGCACTTATCTATGTCTGTTTATTCCATTATTTTTTCTTTGCAGTACTATATGAAGCATTATTGCTCAGGTTGTGTGGCAGAAGAGTAATGCATTTCATTGTCATGCAATACATTGGCATTACTTAATGGGTTTTCAGATTTGTAGTTTCACTTTCACTGTCAGGAAAATAGTATATGATTTTGGCCTGAAAATGTAAAGCACAGATTATGTGAATGGTTTAGTCAGACCCAATTTACCCACCAAGACAATGATGAATTCTGCTAGTTAAATGAGATTTTGAGGACATATTTGTAATTGTATAGATAACTTTTCTAGAATGGTTATTTGATGACTTTCCTTTTTCCATCTGAACATGTAGGTCTGTATGTGATCATGGCAGGTGCATTTCTAATCTCCTTTATTATTTTTTTATTATGGGGAGAAAAAATCTCCCACAGTAAGAGCTTTTTAAGTAATAAATTCTGTTCACTGCTCAAACTGAAAAAACACTGTATGTAAAACAAGACTGGCTACCAGTTAGTGGGAAACATACAGCACAGTGATATAAAAGCTGCATATATGAACAGCTGGTGTAGACACACAACAATATCAAAACCCAGTTTAACAGATCCTGTGGTGTATTTTGCAGCATGCTCTCTCTGACAAGGCCAACGTGAAAACATTCGATCCAAAGACAACCTGTTTGCAAGAATGCCTTATCACTACTTTCCAGGAAGCTTACTTTGTTTCAGAGAGTTTTGAAGAGGCCAAAGAAAAGATGAGGTAAATTATTTTCCCTGACTCAACAATCTAATTTTCTTTTCTTTAGCAGTTGGGGAGAAAAAAAAAGGATGTTAATTTTCTTTTTTTTTCTTTCAGGGACTTCGCCAAATCAATCAATCGTCCCTTCTCTGTGTATTTCAATCCATATACACAAAGCATTGAGATTCTGAAGGATACCAGGAGTATAGAAAATGTTGTCCAGGACCTCCGCAGTGATCTAAACACTGTATGTGATGCTTTAAGTAAAATGAACAGATATTTAGGGATTTGATATGTTTGGCACTGTGATTTGCTGTCAATTGTTCTTTCTGTAGCCAGTTACATCACATGAGATGGCTAATTTCTCAAACTCATCAGTTTTACCTTTACAGCTTGGCCTGTGGCTTGCATCATTGTGTAGCTCTGTCTAATTGTAATGTGCAGAGAAACCAACGCAATGCTAATTTGTAAATGCAACATGAAATGTGGCAGAATATAATTATCAATTCCTCAACACAATGTCATGTACAAGAATACCATTAAAAACTTTCCTGGCAATGGTTTGGTTTCCATAAGATGATTCCCTTCAAGATTTAAGAAATGGTGTTGCTGACTTCATTAGGTCTGAGTTTATTTCTTCATAATCTCTTGCCTTCCATAAGAATCCAGAAAAAATATTTTTGCAACATTTTCATTTTCTTTGTAAGAAATCTGTTTCTCTTTCTATGGTGATAAAGACACTGTTTTGTCCATATATCTGTAACAGAACTTAGTGTCTCTTGTGACTGAACAATACAATTTATATACCAGTAGGTGAGAGAGGTCAGGAAGGATATGTATTGGTACTAAAAAGTCTGTGAAGATTATACATTATGAGAACTCACAACTAACAAAAGGTCAGTGTGGCTGAGCAATTGCAACACAGTAAAAAAAAAGAAACCTCTGACAGTTCATGTAGAGAGGTATTTGTAGTTTACACATGCTACCTGTGACAGTCCCGAGAGTGCTTTCTCTGAGAGTGCTATCTGGAAATATGAGAGGAAACACTTGTTTTAATTTCATTGTTACATGTGAATTCAAAGTCTTTCTACATCCCTGTATGTCTTCTGTCCCTTGTGTCTTGAACTTACTCCTCTTGTATTTCATACGTAGTTTGCCTTTCCTCATTATTCCACATTCAACTTTGACTTGGCCATGCATGACTGGGTCTACACTGTGTCAGTATCAGAACACATAAAAGGGTGAATATGGAAGTTGTTATTTAATTATAGCTGAGATGATTTTCAGTTACTAGAATATTTGTGGAGTGATTAAATCATAGAAACACCCAAGCTGCCTTGCTTGTATCAGATGGATGCAGGTAATGCCTGAGTTAATAAACTCTAAACTGGCAAGCTCTGACAGAATTACAAGCTCTGTCCGGTGAGCACAGTGCAGAAATATTTGAGCTGGCTCTTATCTGGAAGCAATAATTATGCATGTCTTTCCTTTATCTGGGTTATTCTATTCTCCTATTAGCCAAGATAATGGAGAGTTGACTATATTGCGTGGACCCTTCTTAACGGAAACCACAAGGCTTATGCAGATCATGTCAATAAGGGTGAAAGTGTCACAGCTCGTCTACATATATGGAAAATAGGTATCTCTTGAAGCTGCTCTCCCAGCCGAAAGAGTCGTGCCGAGACTCTTAAATATTGCTAGCAATTTCAGCATAAAAAAGGCACCACTTGACAGTACCAGCATATCCTTAAATAAGAGGCAATCTATAAGGATAATTTTCACAGGGAAATCTGCCACCTCCTCAAAGATAACTATGAGATAACAGAAAAAGCTTTTTTCTGTGGATAGTCCCTGCTGCATTCTAATGGTGCTGTTAATAGGGTGTGGAAAAATCTAGTTTTAGATTTAACTGTGACTGCTGTTGGTACAAATGAAGAGCTGCTGAGTTATCCCATGGGGATCAGCATGCCGGAGGAGTTTTTAACCTCCCAGCATTAGTGCTGACTGTTAGCTAGCACTTACCACAGAGGAATTGCTGGCAACCTTAGCAGGAAAGTTTCTCCCTCTTTCTTTTCATGGAATCTGATTAAATTCTTGCAGCCCTTTCTGGAGAAAACGGTCTGTACTTAAGTTTGCTTTAACCAATCTGAAAAAATCATTGCGCAAGAAAAAGTAGTTCTTACTTGGCAAGAACTGACAAGGTATTGTTGCTTGCTTAAGTAAAGTAAAGCCACAATAAGCAACAAAGAGTCAAAGCTTACAAAGTTACCAAGGCTTTCCCTTGAATCAGAATTATGCAAGAAAATTTTAAATACTTATAATATCTGGATTTATACTTGACTTTTCTGAATAGCTTAAAATAAGAACTCCATAGCAGTAAAACAATAGAAGCATATCTTTGTTTTGTTTTGTGCTGTTAGCAAGTAAATCTTATTATGGATTAGGGAGAAACCCTTGAAATCCAATAGTCATTCTAGGACTAATGATGGCAAGGAAACTGTCTACAGTGAAGATATAATGTCAATGACACAGAACATTGTCAAAGGATAATGGGCTCCCGCTGCTAGATATATGCTTAATCCAATGATTTTATTTCTATTATACAACATGATTAAAAATAAATTAACTATAATGGGCTAAGGAATAATAGTGATTTAGAGAGACAATCACTCATTGTTCTTTCATAGCAAAGCTGCCGTCTTACAGGCTGCAGAGCAAACTGGCTTTGGGCTTCAGCCATTCAGGAGCCAGGACTGGGAAGGAATGCTTTAAAAAGTGCACTGTTGCACTTTTATGAATCACATAGTTCCAGCTTAGCTGAAATTCTCTGTGGTTTTTATTAGCAAATTAAGATCAGCCATGCAGCAATCTCCTAGGATGACAAGCTCATTTAGACATAATGAGGGAATTATTGACAGTTATCAAATTACACTAACGTTTCATTTGGAATAGGCCATATTTATATAAGGTACTTGTTTAGCTTTAGTGAGCTGGACTCTGGAAACTGGACTTCTGGCTTAGTTTCATTTATTTCATGTGTAATTCTGAACTGATGCTTTATGGGTCTGAGATATATGCGCTTGCTTTGCCTGCAGAGAGTAAATGGGCCCGAATTAACGAATTAACGAATGTAAAGCATTGCAGTGTTTACTACCATGCAAAGCCTAAAATGAAAAACAACACTCTGAGACATGGCAGCAAATACAAATACCAAGTTTCATTTGCAAACTAAGACATGGTTCATGCATTTCATTTAATTTGCTCGGTAGAGGGAGTGGAATGAGGAAGGTGTTAACACAATATATTGCGTTTTCCCTCTCCACTCTTCAAGACCTATTGGGAATCCTGTTTTAAGTTTGGCCCCTAAAATGCACTTTTATGAAATAAGGTGTCTTTTCCTTTCTTCTTGTTAGGATAGCCTAATGTAATGGAGAAAATTCCAGAAATTTACTGTACTGTAATATGTATTTACTCATGTGCTGTAATGGATGATAGAAAAAAGTTTCACGTCTTTGAAGGGACAGACTGGCTCAGAGAGCTAAAGCCTCCTGAAGGCTTTCACCTACAGGCTGCTGGTACAAATCCAGTCCAGTCAGCAGTTACTGAAAGCTATCAGCAGCCAGCAGTGGCCTGGCTTCTGTGTGACAGAATGTGAGGCTGTGATTGCACAGTTTGGAGTAGAGGAGACTGAGGGGAGACATGATAACCTTTTTCAAACACATAGAAATAGCTGCAAAATGGAAGGGATAAGCTGTTCTCCAGCTTCAAGAACTAATGGACTTAAATTGCAGGAAAGGAGCATTAAGTTATGTAACAGTGAAACATGGGGGACAGATTGCCTGGGGAGACTGCAGAGCCTCCATAATTTTTCAAGAGAACAGTTTAGACTGCTGTCTCTCACTCTGAGGAGAGAGACTGGCACAGTCAGTCCCATCTTGAGACCAGAGGAGAGGCCATACAATGTCTTGAAGTCCCTTTGAGCAACAGCCTGGAAAAGGCTTTAGACAGCTCATAAGAGCAGTAGTGGTCAACAGCCACCACTCTGGAGCATTTATATGTCACCTGCCCTTCTGCCTCCTCCTTCAGTCTTTGACCAACACTAAAGAGTGGTTCTTCATCTTTCTGTCTTTTCTTAGGGAATGAATAGGATCCATAGTCAGAGTGTAGCCCTACATGCTGACTGTGGTACTCTATTTCAAGTTAATCAGCGACCTGGGAGAGCTCAATGTGTGACTCACCTGCTAGTTACAGCTGCCCAGAGGCTGAAGACCAAGAGTGAGCAACCAGCATTTGTAATTTTCACAAAAAAGATTTAAAGATGCTCAACTTCATAAACAAAATAGAAATTAGTATTTCATTCTGTCTTTGCCTGCTTTTGAGTTGTCAGGAAGATTGTGCTCCCTTGAACATTCTAGAGAACTTGAAGCTCTTCCAAGCTGCTGAACTTGAGTGCTCCAGCCAGACATCAGCAATGCGTCTTGGTGAAATCTGGGCACAGAGCAGCCTGTTCTCCCTAACTTCTCTGATTTCCAAGGAAAAGAAACGCACTGGTGTAGTCCAGAAGGGAATTTTGGTTTAGGCTACTGCTGTGGCTTCCCAGGGAACTTGGGGACTGCACCTGCTGTCCAGCCTGGTGTCACATTAAGGGCTAGGTAAGGATTAGTGCAATACTCAGTGAATCAGCTTTCCCAACCTGGAAACTTTTCTTCTTGTTTTATCAGAACAGTCTATATCTTTTTAGAAATATGACAGCTTCCCTTCTATCTCAGTAGGACCCATGATCATGTTTCCAAATAATTTGTGAAGGGAGTAATTCTGCTGTATTTATATAATGGCTATGCTCTATGGTATCAGTCATTCCAGCTCTGGAGATGTTTCACAGACGAATTCTTGCCTTCTCAGTGAAGAGTTGGACAAAAATGACAGATTCCTTTTCTGGGCTTCGAAGTATGTTTGAGACAGGACTCTAAGAGAAAAGTTCTGGTTATACTAGAAATTATAACTTACTAAAATATATATATTAGGAAATAAGTTATTAGAAATGAGTACCTCTACTTGCCATACCAAAGGCTGTAGAGATGTCCTTGGCATTCTTATTGGTAATTTCCTGTATCTTAACTGAGCTTGAAGGCTAAACAATGTTCTTCTCAATTGAAATGCTCCATGAAACCTCTGTTGTTAAATTTTGTATGTGGTCCTTGAGAAAAGGTAAGTAGATACAAAATAATCAGAATTTAGTAATGTCTATTCAAAACAACTACATTTAATTTAAAAAGGACCTCCAACACCTTAGAGTAAGAATTCATAGTTCTTTGCCAACAGCTAAGATGTTAAGGTAAGACTGAAAATAAGTGCTGGCATCTTCTTGGAATTTGGCCCAGAAGGGACTATTCAGGTGAAATAAGTGTGAAATGGGTTATATAGTTCCATACTTTAAGATGCAAGTGGGTAATGGATATTTTGGTGGACATGATTTTGATATAGTCAGAAATCTCAAATGTCCAGAAAAAATAATGGAGAAAGAAGCTGTTGTTGCCACATTTCATCTTTGGAGGTAGAGTTGAGTTTGTGAAGCAGCAGGAGGTAGATTTCAGCCCATGTTAAACTGACACATGACCTGAAACACAACCCAAATACGCCTACACCACTGGCTTCTGTGTGAGCTCCAGCGTGAATACAATCCTCATAACAGAGCAGCAATAAAGTACTCTAGAGCCAAACAGTCCTGTTTTCCCACAGCAGAAAATGTGGGTGATTTGAGACCAGCAGGACATATATAAAATCACTTTTATTTCCTATAAAACCTTTTGGAATATGGTACTATTTTATTTTTTGTTAAGGATTATAAAAAGACGTTAATTTTGGAATGGTTGAAGCTCTTAGCATTTTCTGCCTTGAGCTTTTGTAGTTGCCATCAAAATCCCTGCCCAGTCTTGCTACTTTACATGGAAGTAATGCTGAATATGTGATGCTGCCATTTCCCAGGGCTTTACAGTTGGTGGGTACACCTAGTGGTACCCTCCCTCACCACCCTCCTTACAGTGAATTGCAAACTTCAGAGATGTGAATAAGGTCTGTTAATGGTAAATGAGTTTAAGGTTATACACACAGTGGATTTGCCACGCTAGCAGAATTTCTTAGGACAATCAATTTGGTTGAGCTCCCTTTTAATGATTACCCCTGCTAGATCACTTGCAGCTGGAGTTATGAAAAAGCAAGTGTCTCTCATCAGATGGGAACCAGGGAGTCAAAATCTCAACTGCTGCAAAGCCAGCACACGTTCCAAGAGACGTTTTAGTGCCAGTGCCCGTCAGTTCAATTGGAAGAAGCCTAAAATAGATTTCGTAGTTGCTGGACTGAAAGGCTACATTTTACCTGCAGGTCTCAATCCAGCCACTGTTTTCTGAGACAGATTCATGTCTGCTGGAGCAGGAGCTAGAGCTGTAAGTCAAGCATGCAAAGCCTGTTCCTTACTTCATTTGCAGGCATTTTTAAAAAGAAAATATTATCTCCAGAATAAAAATGCAGTGTGCAGAAGGGGAAGAGATCTCCCTCCCAGTGTTGGTCAGCACAGTTCATGCATCCAAGGGAAGACTTGGACTGTGCTAATTTACGGGGCAGAAGTTACGAAGCTGCCTGAGTCCTAGAGATTTCCCACTCTGAGCTGCTCCTGCAGCCTCAGAAAGCCTCTGTTTTTCTTCTGTGACTTCTGTGTACAGAGTAACTCCTCAACAAGAGGACACAGTCTTAAGCTGTGCCAAGGAAAATATAGGTTGGATATTAGGAAAAAGTTTTTTACAGAAACAGTGATAAAGTACTGGAATGGTCTACCCGGGACGGTGGTAGAGTCACCATCTCTGGATGTGTTTAAAAAGAGATTGGATGTGGCGCTCAGTGCCATGGTTTAGTTGAGGGCATGTGTTGGACTAGATGATCTTGAAGGTCTCTTCCAACCTATTAAAAAAAAGAAAAAAAAGAAAAGCTTTGTCTGTGGCTATCTATGTAGTGGGATCACTTAACACATTCTGTCGTATGTACAGAGAAGGTAGTAAAAAGAGGTTGGGAAATGCCAAGAATTTTATTCCATAGCTCTCCTTTTCAAATCTTCTCATACATGGCTGATGCTTAAAAAAAAAAGCAAAATAGAGGCCCACCAGCACCATCCATCCATGCCTCCCTCCCACTGCAGTCCTCAGGCAGAAGCTGTGTAGGGCATCATTCTCGTCTGTCCATTCTTGTCTGTAGCCGTTCTCTTCTCTGAGGCCAGTAGTAGCACACAGTGGATCTGAAGGGCTGGTGAGCTGTCCCTGCTGTGCCCACCTAGGGCGTTTTCCCGGTGGGACATTGCTGTGTAGAGGTGGGCGGCCTCGTGCAGGTCCCCGGGGGAGTACAATGAGTACAGTGTGGTAGTGCACAGCTCTGTCTAGGATGGTAAGCCAAGCCTCACTGCTGGAGTGAAGCCCTCCAGGACACTCAGGGTGCTCAGTGGTGCCAATACAATCTTCCTTGCCCCATTTCAGAGGCGGAATTGCTTTATATCAACAATTATTTAGGAAGCCTAATACTTGAGACTGTTAAAAATGTCAGTGGAGCCCTCAGACTTACAAGGAAAGGGCATGGGCAACTGTGCAATACCTATAGGCAAGTATTGATTTTCTCATCACAATGTCAGCACAAAATCTGGCATATAGATGATGTGGGGTTCATGTGGATTCAGTTTTGTTACACAGTCTCTCAAAAAGCTCAGGAGAAACAAAAGACAGTCTGTTTGCAGCTGGATGGGCATAGGAGCCTCAATTTAATTCTCTGGTTTCTTGCCATTACCTTATTTCCAGTGGGGAGGAAGAGCACTGTACTCACGAATGTTGTGTAGAAGCTGGTGCATTTTCACTGAGTGATAGCTTGGTCTGTCAAAGTTAGGAATGAAAACATGGTTAGAGGCAGCGAATTAAACCTCAAATGTAATGCCTCTGATTCGCAGAAGGGAAAGGGGAAGTGCTAAGTGAATATAGGAAATTGCAGCATTATGCGTTGTGAGAGCAATTCTTTCCATCCTTGTAGCTAATGGACTGAACAGAAAGTGAACAATTTATTTCATACAATGATTCACCAACACTTTGACAGGGTTTCCAATTCTGAGCTCAGTTTCATGTTCAGCTCCCTGTTTACTAGTGAAGTAGTACAATTATCTGTCTACCTCTTACATTTTATAAGCAGGCAAGGCTGCAGTATCTGAAAAGAATAAAAATAACTGTATAAATCCTGAATGTTTAAGGCTGGAGGGAAGGGAAATGAAGCAAGTGTTATCTTTCCTTCAGTCTATTGGAACATTCCTCTAAAAATAAAGTTAAATTCCCTGGGAAAATAGGTCCAAAAGAAAAATGCCAATGGAGCTCAGTTTTCAATTTCTATTTAATGTTTCCCCCATCCAGGTTTGTGAAAGGAAATCACAAAACATTTCTCGTTTGAGTCCACTTGTCAAATTGTCAATAGTAAAGTAGCCAGAACTGTTACAGCTGAATTGGTCACATAAAACTCTGGTGAAAAAGGGATGCTTTTCCCAGAGGCATTTAGTAAATGTGCTAAGCTGCTTTACAAGACAGGATGACATTTTTCTGCCTTTAACCCCAGTTTTATTGAGAATAGAAATCACTTGGACTATGAGGAGTTTCAGTTTTTAATCTGGAAATGTTTGTGAGCCAGCTCTGACTGCACACATCTCTTGCTCATGGGATCAGTATGTTTGAATGGAGCAGCCTCCCAGAGGAGTATTAGTTACTTATTAAGTTTGATTATTTCTGATAAATCAGTATTTATCAAGACTATTTGGTAGGACATTCTGGACAAATATATTTTAAAAGTCCCAAAGTACAAATTCAGTAGAGCTTCTAAAATCCAGTGAGTGTCAATAGGTTGGTGAAAGAAGATAATGGCTATAAAAATGGATATGAAAGCTATTAACAAGGATTACAAGATAAACACACGAGGATTAAGGAGTTTTATTTCAAATTGCATAGGTAAAATGGAAAAAAATTACAAGTCAGCAGCAGCAATCACCTGTTGCAGCCCCTTCTGCCAGATGGTGACGAGATGGTCACTTCATGGAAGAACCTGAGTCTACTGCTGTTGCTTAGCATAAAATATGAGTATAAAGTTGACGCTAAAAATGGTGTTAGTCTGAGACCCCCTTAAATTGATGGCAGTCAACGTGGGTGCTGAAGTCTGGCATATAGATGATGTGGGGTTTTATAGATGATATATATCATATATATATATATATATATATATATATATATCATATAGATGATCTGGCTGAGGAGGTAGGGTGGGCAGCAGTGGGCACCTGCCTTTCTTGGCAATGGCATCCACCAGCGGCTTCAGAGCCCCTGAAGAGTAGGAATTTCATAGTGCCATTTTTCACATTGTTCCTGGAGACTCAGGAGGGAACTCCGCATAGCAGGGAGAAAGTATCTGCTTTTTGGGTATAGCAGAAAAGGGGTAGACAGTCCTAAATGACTTTGGAAGGGAAGAGGAATTTAAGATTATCAATAGCAGAAGAGTTACCTAATCCTAGCCTACTAAGGAAAAAAAAAAATCTTTTTTTAAAAAATCCTTATAAATCCTTAAAAATTCCTGGCAAGTCCTAAACTATGAGTACCTCTGTCCATGTACAAAAGGAATATCCTCAGTTCCAGGGCTCCCTCAATGACACTGGGGGAGAGGGGAGAGAGGTGCTGGGTTAAATGTCTGCTGAGTCTCTGCGTGAGTTTGCTGCTGCCCTTTCTGGAAGCAGTGCTCTGGGCCTGGGCTTGCTGGGCAAGCCAGAAGTGCTGGCTTTGTGGATGAGATGTGCGCTGGTACAATTAATATGCTCCCTGTAAAACAGAGAAATGCAGTATTCTCTTTAAATTACAGGAGTGAATATGAGGCAATAGGAACAAATTAGTCTTATGAGGTGTTTACTACAGGGTGAAAAGGAATGTAACCTGTGAATGCTTTTCTCTGTAAAGTTAGTCCTGGGTACAGTTCCTGCAAATGTAACATTACTTTGTGCCTCTATTCAGTTGCTTGGCTCTCACTCTCTATCTTTCTCACTTTATCAAGTTCCAGGCAAACCTCGGCAGTTGTCTGAATTTAAGTGAAATCAGCCATTTTGTTAGCTCTGAAATAAATCACTTATCTGGAGGAGCAGGAGAAATCTGAAGAGAAATCTGCCTGAAGACTTACCATGCTGTGGTAGTCCTTGGCAGTAACTCTTTGAGCTAAGAAGCATGGTGGCTCTGGAGCTGTCTGGGCAGAATTTGAGCTAAACCATTGCTGTGACTAAGGAGCTAGAGCAGATTTCTCTGGATTCCCTTAAATTCCGAGTTTATGCTTTCTGCCGGGCATGGCATAAAGGACAGAAATCACAAACCGGGAAAAAACATATTTCCCCTCTCTCGGTAAGCAACTGGTGCAGACAGATGACTTCCCGTCTCAGCATCAGCAAGTTCAAGAGAGTCACTGCTCCACTTCCAGCCTCCCTGGCACTCTCACCTCAGAAGCTGGTGCAGACAGAATTTGTTTCCTGTGATTCCCTCTAGCAACCTTATTTTCAGCTGCCTGGAACATAGTGAAAGGTGACTTGCGTTTCCTTTTCAGAACATGGTTCCATCTTTGATACTGCAGAAAGGGCCTTTCTTTCTTACAGATTCCTGAAAATGTTGTTTGGTAAGGTATCAGTACATCTATTTTCACACATTTGCCTAAGTGCTTCATTGTTGGACATTTCACAGGCCTGGGACATGTAAAACCCTAAACAAAAACTAACCTATTTTAATCTTTTTAGAAGATTAAAGCAAACAAGCAAGCTGATATTTCACTGCCCTCTTTCCCTCCTGTGTTTAAATTGCCATTTGCCCTAATTAATCTTGTGTGTGGCTCCTTAGCTAGGCAATACACTTTTTCAATGTGTGTACGTATGTACATGTAAAATAAAAAGAGGCCAGACTATTTTCCAAGCAGATTTTTCCATGGTCTCCTATGTCTCAATTGCTACGCAGGGTTCTGAGAAGCTGCACGTGTGGTTCTCACGCAGAAAACAGAGCAAACATAATGTAACTAACCCATATTGACTACCAGATGCCTCAAAGTGTTCAGGACTTGTAGTAAACTACTGTTTTCTTCGGTCTGTCTCCGCTCTGCCTTCTGATGCTTTTCCCTGTGATGCCCTGTGACCTCACTGCAAATGTGATGCCTTCTGCTCAGTGCTCTTGGACAGATGGACGGTGGTGCCAACAAGGCATCTCAAGAGCCAGCCCACTAGACTCTCTCTCGTCATTCCTCAGAAGGATGGTAACCGATTAGCTAAAGATAATGGTTTCTGACAAGTGGTTAACTAGATTTAAAGAAATACTGTCTCTGTGAAACCAGAATCTTCAGACAGATATTTAAAACTTCACTTTTCTGTCAGATCCAAGTGTTAGTAACCATACTTTGCCAGCTGATCACATGTCATAATTACTATTCTAGCCCAGAAAAAAGGCTCAGTTTATTTGTCCAAATATTGATTAACTGGTGTAGTCAAGATTACTTTACAGAGGAGGAATAACCATTAATAGTGTTACAATTACAGCCCAGAAGCTATGGTGATGAGAGGCTAGATTGGAACTTCAATAGATAAGAAGAGAGGCATCATTTATATACTCCTGAAAATCTTAGAGCTGCTATGTTAAAGGAGGTAATTAACCTGAGGGAACCACTGATGACAGTGAATGGTTCATGTCCTTGGGTTGTGTGCAGGGAGCTCTCCCCATGGGGATCCTCAGAGGACAATATTTACCTGAGTGACATCTCAGGGCTGATGCACGTGTGGAGGTGTGAGGAGGCTGTATTTTGTTGCTGTGAAACCATCAAATACAGCCGTACCAGCACAAAGGATGGGCGGCCTTTTTGTTCCTGCTCCCTGTCTGGTCTGCTTGGGCAGGAGGGGGAAGGAGAGGCCGTAGCACAAGGCGGCACCAGAACATGCTTCTTCTCTCCTCCTTCTCATGTGGATGCAAGAAAACTTAAAATTTTTTTTGAAACGAAGTTTTGTGTGGAGCAATAAAATTTTGCAGAAGAAAAGAGCAAGTTAGAGCTCATTAAGTTTATAGGGCTGGTGCTGGTTTATTCCTGAGAGTAAGCTGCAGCTTTGAGTTAAGAGTCTAACAGCCCCTGCAGCTCAGCAAGGAAATCCTGTGAAGATTCTCCCACTGTGGACAAAGATCAGAAGAATTTTCTTAGTGCTTTGTGTGTCAAAGCCCAAAGTCCAAAGGCCAGGTCACTTTGTCCTGCTCTGAGGGTGTTCAAATCTCTTGGATTAGTGGAGCTTCCAGAAAGCCACAAATGGAACCTCATTCTTCTGAACTTCTGGAGGTAGTGAAGCAGGACATACAGCAAGGATATGGCTTTATTGATGAAAAAATTATTATCTTAAGTCAGAAAGTTCATATCCTCAATCTTTTTGACCCCACTATCTAGACTTCAGCTAATTTCAAAGGTCTGTTCCAAAGTCAGTCAGTTCCAAAACACAGCCAGTTACTCTGCTGTTCATGGATCACACGGCAGGAATGTGACTGTTCCTACTGAACAGCAATTGCCCGTGGGCAGTGTGTGTGTGCTTATTTTCCCTTATACAGCCCATGCTTTCACACAGGGCTGTATTGGTTTGTGTAAATTCATGCCAGTCTCAATCTCTATACATGTGGGCATATTTCACCCATCTGATAAGGATCAAGGGACACACCCCTTGCTGTATACTTTGTATTCAAACAACCTGGAGTTAATTTGGTGCCAGGAGAACAGCTTTTAATTCCCCTTCTCAAAACATTAAACTACCAACATTAACTTTCTGTACTCAGCTCTTGGGGTCTACAGGGAAGTGGTGTGAGCGAATTTGATAGCAGGTATATTGGCATGTGAATGTAAATTAGGTAGAGAGCTGTAGGCAAAATGAATATCAGGCTAAGATGTGTAGTGATTTACAAAGGAAAAAATTGGACCAAATTAAGCTCAAGCTAAATTTTTTTTCTCATTGTGTTGATAGTTTGGGTGTTTCATCTGTATGCTGTGGGCAGATTGTTTGGAAATAGTAGGTGATGAGTTCTTTTGTTAATGAAAATGTGGAGGGCTCTTGTGTCCCACTCTTAAATGTAAAATCTCTTTGCCAGAGCAAGTCTTACCATTAATTGGATTTATTTCTGTCAATGCTCTGTTTTTGCTTCCTTACCTACTCTCCCTCAAATTCTACAAAAAGATACAGGCTTATAATTTCACCAGTTTGGGTGCATAATCTGGTGGTGTTCTTTTTATTTACAGACTAGGTACTGAGTAGAGAAATGGAGATAAATAATAATCTGCCCAACTCACAGATACTGTTTGCATGCCTCCTCTTTACCACTGCTACTCTTTACCACTTCACTACAAAAACTTTGTTAGATTTTATGATGTATTTGTAAAAGTTGAGATTCCAGAGAATTTTACCTTTCTATTCAAGCTAAGGGAAAATATCTCAAAGCTTGCAACCCTTTTCAGCAAAATCATTGCAAGCAGGTCCTGCCCTTTCTTAAATTGGTAAGGCGACAGCTTGAGCTCATCCTTTGAGTGCCACTGTGACAGTCTGATCATCTGGGGAGAGTAGTGTCTTACAGACAGGAAGATCCCAAGCCATTTTGGTAATTATAGGTGAAAAGTAACAGCTTGCCAGTGCAGATTCTTGAGTGCCCAAGGTGTGTGCTTACAGCAGGAGCCTTCCCAGTACAACTGCTGCATTCAGTGGTTCTGCAGCAGCTTGTCCAGGGGGTCCCTGGAGAGAGCATCTTGTAAATAGAATAATCAGGAGATAATAAGTGTAATGGACAGTAGTTTCGCAAGCTCCTGACCAGCTGGAGTTGAGAGACCCCATGCTAGCTAATGCAGCTACATGATTGTCAGGTGCTGGCTGGGCAGCTAACCAGGCCTTTCAGTTGTGAATCAAAGTAAGGCTCCTTCTATTCAAAGATTGTTTGTAATGTTTCTTGATTGCTTCTACCAATAAATTTTCATCTTCCGCCAGCCTAATTTTACCTGTTCATTGCTTTCATGAGGCAGTGGACTTCCATTCTCATTAAGGAACAGGGAAACACATACTGTTAACCTTAACACCACCAGCACTGACATCGGGCTGTCAATTTGTTCATGTAGGAGTTAAAGTGGCAGCCCATTGGTAGGAGAACAGTTGTTTCTTCAACAGGACTTTTTCTGAACTTAGGTATCAGTGTCAAAACAGAGGGTGTAAAAGTGTAGTTTAGGTAAAGTGTAGACACCTAAGTCAGAACATATGGAAAATGCCACCTCCTTTCCTGTTTACACACTGAAGGTGTTTGAATTCCTTAAGGGTCCCAAGGCTTGACTCTGGCATTTTCCAATGGCTAAATCTCTGAAAAAACCCAGACGTGCCATTATTAGGACTAGGAAATTGCTTCGGTTCAAATGGGATTTCCAGTTAGGTATTTTCCTTAGCAAGTCTCCTGAAAGTCATGAACAACCTGATTGGAACCAGGAGTACTAATTTCACAAAATTAGGAGTGTGTGATCCTTCCCTTTTAAAACTCAGGCAGGGAAAGTCTATATCCTCCTCCCAAATACAGCAGCCATCTGAAAGTAGAATTGACCAAAGGCATAAAAGGTTTTCTGCCTAAAGGAAGAGAGCCTAGCTCTGCTTATCTGGGCTGGAGATCCCAGCCACCAATGCATAGACCATCTCTGCCCTGAACTTGGGCTCTGTGCATTAAGAACTGGAGGGAGCAAGGTGAAGTCTGGTGTTAGGACAGAATTACTTGAGTTTCACTTCTCCTTTACCTTAACTATCACTGTTTAGAGTGAGTATTCCTCCCAGAGGTACAGTGGGAATTTGAATTAGCATGGAAACTATCTTTCTCTGATTAAAAAAAAAAAAAAACCTGGATGTTTTTCCAACTGCAATGTGTCCTTCAGCTATTTAATGAGTTAATAAGGCTGACATGACTATATCAAAGAGCACCAAACCAAGGCTTCTGTTAAAACAGAAGCCCCTGTGTCCCTTCCACCCACAGGACTCCACTTCCTGCAGGCTTCCTGAGTTTCTAACAATTTTGTTTGCCAAGATAATCTTCCCACAGTCAAACTAACAGAATGTTGTCTGTTTGAGTCTGCAGACAGCCTTATCAGAAAAGGGTGAACCTTTCCAGACCATTCGTCTCAGTGAAGTACCAACCTCTCACTCAACTGGTTTCACTCAATGTCAATGCCACTTGTATTGCTGAGTGTTCTATCTGACAGTTTGGAGGGGCATGCAGGATAGGAAAGCACAGGAAAGAAGAGCCTTTCCTTTCCTTCCACGGAAAGGAAAAAGGCATCAGCCATCCTCTACATGTGGTTGATGGATTAAGCCCCTCTGGTGACAGCAGAACAAACGGGAGCTGGAGCTCTGACCAGCTCACCCATTGCAACCTTTCCTGAGAGCAGTCCCTCCACGTATTCCCCTGATGTTAAAGGAAGAAATCTTTCCCCCACACCAGCTGAGATCGTCCTTTCTGCAAACTGGGCTTGTTGCCTCTTGCCCTTCTGCCTTGTCCCACTGTTTCTACTGCTGTGACTCAAGCCATCACAGAGACCTGTGTGGGTGAGTATTTTGAATACCCTGAGTGCTGTTAACCAGAGATATTGGTGTTGGTAGTGACACCCCAGCAGCTCCCTGGAGGCTCAAGTCTTCTGTCTTCCCTGTATCCAAAGAGCAGTCTGCGTTTGCCCATGTCTCCATTGCTGTGGCTCCTTCCCTGCCCAGGTTCTTCTACAGAAAACCTCCCCTTCCCTGCTCTTCTCTGGGTTTTCCCTCACCTTTTCCCTGAGGGTTTTCAATACACTGCAGTCAGACACCCTTCTCTATGTCACTTGAATGGGATTCTTTGCTTTTAGTTTCCATTTTTTTCTAAACTGTTCTCTTGGTCTATACCAAGAATTATAAAAGTGGCCACTTATAGGGGCTAGGACTCCTGGAACATCTCTTCTCTAATGCTTCAGGTGTGAATATTGTAACTTGGTGTGCTCCAGCTTTGGTATCTTTGTTCTGGATGCATGACAGAGAAAAATTCAAGGCTATACTGCAAAACGTTTGTCTTTCTTCTTTTAAGGCTAACAACCAAACCCCATGATTTTTTCCACCTCTCTCTCTGTGCTGTAGCATTTTCACACCTTTCCACTGAAGAACTCCTTCAGAGGCACTAAAAGGAGTCCCTGCTTCTTTGGAGAATAGATGGTTAAAAAGGCACAGGACTGTGAGGGGGAGATGGTGCTACGGAGCTGAGCAAAGCTGAGTCAAGACAGAGCAAAAGGCAGCATCGGCTGAAGTCAAGGAGAGGTAAGGGCCTGGAGGGATAGGGGAGGGAGGGCTGTCGGAGCCCGTCCTTCATTGACTGAATAAATGACCCACATGGCAATAACAATAAATAATTTTATGAGGAGCTAGATAAGCTTTTAGGGGGAAAAATGGTAGGGGGTGTAACTGCAAATTGAGGAGGAAAGCAGCTGACATGGGTTTCCCTGTTGCCGTCTGTCCTCTATTTGGCAGCAGCTCATTTGTGAAAAAAGCAATCAAGAGTAGTTTATGATGCTAAGACATTTCAGTGTCTTACACTCAGTGAAAATCCTTGATGTTTCTCCTTTAGCTAGGTTTTGCTGCTCAGAGTTGAAAGTATTTCCCTGTCTTAAATCCTATTTTGTTAAGCCTGGCGATGAGTAAAATCACAAGTTCCTTAAGAAAATCCTCTTGAAAAGGGCTTGAAAAGGGACATGTTCATTACCCTTGTAATTAGCAGGAAAACTTCATCTTGACAGGGCACTCAGTCCCCTCTATTTACCCTCCTCACAGCTCCTTCATCACTAGGTGCCATTCAGATTGTAGATTGCCGCTATCTAATATATATTGTAGAAAACACTTATTATATTTCAGTGTGAAATGCTTAAAGAGCTGGGCAATAAATATTTCCATCAACCTGTGTCTCTTCCACCCCCAGGACTCCACTTCCAGCAATACAGATAATCCCTCAAAATGCAGTTTGGGTTTTGCTTTCTGTGGAGCTGATCCATATGCAAAGGAAAGGTTACCTTGGGAACAAGGTTAAATGATGGGCTCATGGACCTACTCTCTTATTTCCCCTCTATTTTATGATGGAAATGTAAGATGTTGTGAATGGTTCGTCATAACATATGCCAGCAGAAGCATGCCAAAAATAGCAATCTGAAGCAGCACACGGTATGTAACGCTTGCATACTTCTCCGAGAGTTAGGGAGATCATTGGAACAACACATGTCAGATGCTATTACTGTCATATTGCTGGGGCCATCTGTTAGAGGCCAAGATCAAGACCTGCTGCTTTCCCAGGAACAGGAGCTCCACAAAGGACTGTGGCAAATTAAACTAAATCTGCTCAGGCCCAGGGAGTTCATCTAAGGGATTTTCTTGTTTTGTTTCAAGATTTCATCAAGGATAAAACCAGCAGTATATTTTAGATATTGCTCCAGGGGAACTCTGAGGAAACGCTTTTTAATTTTTTTTGTATGTTTGCTATGGAGTTTTTTTGCAGGTTAAATTGCAGGTCCAAGATAGGGACTGAATTGTCAGGACAGGATGTGCACATTTGCACTCACAGCTGTGCTTCTTGGGAAAACATGTTCATAATGAAAGTTCATACAAATGTGCACATGAAATTCTTTGCAGCTACTGAACAATAATTTGACAGCAACCTGGAGTTGAATATGAAAACTGATTTATGCAGTTGACTAGACAGACACAAATTTTTAAAGCAAAGCAAAGACTTTTGAGGTTAGAGAATTTGGATGCCAGTTCCTCCTAGTGGTCTTCAAAATCTCAGCTAGGATACCTGTAAATGTGTTTATTCGAAGTAAGATGAAGTTCTATGTAATTTGGATCCACAGGGAATTTTGCTACTGGCAGCAGTAGGCTGGATTTCACACGTACACTTACTGTATCAATATAGCTACTCACACACACATCTATCTATTCATATACATATAGATAGATGTTTTCAATAGTACTAGCATAATGGCACAGCTTTTAGTTCCACCGCATTCATAAGAATTTACGTAACGGGCATATGTTTTACTGACGTGTTTCATAACTGTTCTAAACAACGTCCTTGCTGACACCAGAACACTGTACAATTAAATGTATTGATGTAGAAGATTGGAAGTCTCTGTTGTGAAGACAGACGTGGTTCAAATGCCATGAAGTGGGAGTAGTTTGCAAATGTAGGAAAATGACATCATAGATCAGGAATATTTTTGTAGAGGTTATATGTTGCTGCACGTTGGTGAAAGACTTGGACCCAGCTCCTACCCATCCTGCACTTTCCACTTAGTAGAGGAACTTGCACCACAAAAAGCCTCCAAAGCTTTGCTTTAACTCTGCTGCAGAAAGAGGTTCTGTTTTTTGAAATCTCAGGCTGTGCTACAGCAAAAGGATACTTTTCCTATGCACTCAGGATGTTCACAATGAGTGCCTCACTCTGTTCCTGGAGGAGCCCAGCACAACGGGGTGCAATAGCAGGAGAGAACTTTCCAGAGTGGAGGAGGCTCAAATCTGGTACTAAAATAAGGAGAGAGCAGTGGAGAGTCTGCAAGGCAGGAGGGAGATGCATGGGAAAGAGAGAGGACTTCTGGGGATTCCCGGCTGGCAGCACCTCATCATTCTGCTTGCTGGCTATTTCCATGTTTTACCCAATGACTGTTTCATGTAAAATCTGTGGATGGTCCTTGGAGTTGGGGTAGGATCCATTCTCACTGGCAGGACAGAGATCTAAAGTTTATTAACTACACCTTCAGGACCTTTTTCTTGTGGAGGTCAGACTCTGGAGAGAGGACAATAATTATATGCTCACAGCAATTTTATAATCTACTGCTGTTCCGTCCTCTGGGTCTCTTGCAGGAAACTGGTGTCAGAAAGATGCTGCTGCAGCTTTTGCCAGTGAGGAGTAATGATCCCAACTGCAGCACCCTCTGTACACATATCACTGTCTGGGGATGCTAACAGTGCAAACTGATTATGCAGTGCAGAAGTACCTAACAACCTTCTATTTATTTCCTTTGCAGGAGAAATTCCCCAAGTGGGTCTCTGTCAGTCCTCCCCACCATTTCTACTCACTGCACTTCTGTTCAATCAAAAGTGTTAAAAATACATTTTTGGAAGCCTTGTTTGATTGAAATGCATTGTGTCCAAATTAATTCAGATGAGTTGGAAACCTATTAGTTCCTTGGAGGAGGGAAGCAGGGTGGAAGTGAAAGATGGCATGGCAGTTTTGGAGCCAAGCAAAAGGCATGTTTGCAAACCACAGGTACTGTGGAGATATTTGTCACCCCTGAGAGGTGCTAACCTAAAAGAGAAGCTTCCATAGTATGAAATAATCTCCCCTTCCCTCCCTCTCTGGGTTTAATCTTAGTGTTATCTGTGGTAGAAGCAATTTTCTGATTTTGAAATTTGTGCCAAATGACAAGCTCCCAGGACAGGGCATTTCAGCTCACTGAGACTGATGTTCTTGTCAGTTTTACTGCCACCTCCAGCACAAATGGGCAGCAATGCCAATTTCCCTGAGCAGCTGCTGGCATCTGCCACCAAAAGGGACTCTGGGGGAATCCACCAGCAGGCTGACTGCAGCTGAGGGACCACACAGCTTCCAGCATCTCCAGTCTGGGGCAGGTGTGCCAGTAGTCAGGATGACTGATCTCAGAGGACTGTCTTGGATTAGACAAAAGCTTGAAGTTCATTGTCTGGCACATTTTTGGCTGCAGAGGGTGGTACTTTTTTGACTAATACATGTTTTGACAATGTGTTCAAATAATTCTGAAGATTTCCCACAATCTAAGTGCTCACGTTACCTCCTTGCTGGCACTTTGGAGTATTCTCCAATTTAATTTAATATCTTGCCTGCGTGTAACCAGAAAAGCTCTCAAAAATTGTTCCACTTTTAAATTCATGGAAAAAGAACAGTCAATTCTTAAATGATCTGACCAGCACTGAGGCAATTTCTATATATTTCATAGTAAGTGGTAATAGAGAACTTTTGTAAAGCAAACCCTAAACCAATCCAAACTGTGCTTTCCTGTGAATGAATTCCATCACAAAAACTGCCTGCGTGTGGACTGCAGGAGCTCAAACACAAGATGTGTTAACAAGAAGGCCATGTCCAATCTCAGTCATAATGACAGAGAGAGTATTGCTAGTTCCACTGCCAGACACCAAGTCATTCCTTGCTGCAAGTGGTTTGTTCAGTCCCAGCAGAGAAAGAGGCAGCTCAACCACAGGGGCTATCCAATTATGTGTAATTTTTCAGGAAAAGCTGTAAAAAATATTTTCCTTCATAAACCTGTGCTTGAGCTGCGTGTCTCTAGTGACACAGTATTTTCGTTCTGCATGGCTTTTTGTGGTATTTCATGATGTGACAGGTTTCAAATATTTAGTGATTGTAAGATTAAAATGCGTAGTGTAAAGGTGGCAGAAGGATGATGTGTTTGTTTGCTGCTTTCTTGCTTGATTTTCCTTAGGTTAGAAGAGGGCAGAAGAATTCAGATAAACCAAAGCTAAAATGTGTTTTTTCAATACTGAGGAAATACAGACTTACTTGTTTACACTTGGAATATATTTTAATGAAGGCAACCCTTGGAGTAATAGTATATATGGGAGAGGCTGAGGCTGGAGCTATTTCTCCTAAGGGAATTGTGAATTAATATGTGTTCCTCTCTTTTCCTCTAATTTCTTTCTGCTGGTAGGAAAAATTATATTCATAATGTAGCTTCAGTCCATGTCATTTAATATCCTAGGCTGGTTCCCCCTTGGGATGTAGGGGAAGTGAGAAGAAAGAGTATATTTAGAAAAGGAGATAGTTTGTCAAGATTTTAAGAGCATTTTGGTCAAAACAAGACCCTTAAAATGCACTGGATTCAATAGAGATTATTTAAAAAATATTTTCTGGCAATTCTGCGCTGCTTTTGCTGCATTCTATCGTTTCGGGATTCAGGGATGGAAAAATTACAGCTCACCTTACTAAGCCACAGCATTGTAAGAAAAGAATAGTCCCAAATAGCCTGTCCCTGCTGAGGGCTGTGTGTGTGGGTCCTCAGGGAGAGAGTAAGAGAAAGTGGGCAAATCCCTAGGGAGCCTTGCCGGCACCCAGCGCTGGTGGCCTGGCTCTTGATGTTCTACCTCAGTGGTGGGGAACACCTCTCCTCCCTGGGGAGCTGATCTGGTGGTACACATTGGCCTTTTGGGTCCTCTGTCACTCTCCAACCCCTCTTTCCTCTGCCAGTGTGGTGACCCTACCCATGAGCTCCTTGTGCCTTTGGAAATGAGCTGCTGTGCTTCCCCCTTGAAGAGCAGCTACCTGGGGAGGAGGCAAGTATTAAGCCCCTTTTTTGGCCTGAATTTAACCTGGTTTATTTCAGAAGAGGTTGTTGCCTTCCACTGTGCCAAACGCCTGTTCCTAGAAAGCACACAGTCACAAAGCCCTTCAACACACTCTCACATCACTAGGGAGAAGCCATTTATTCATTTTATCTGCTTTTTCCCCTGGGAAAGTAGTCCAAATCCTGAAGTGTCATTAGGAAAAGCAAGAGGAATTCTGACAGTTCTTGTTTTCCAAATTGTCAAATGAACCCATTTCCCACTGTTGCTAGTTATGTCTTTCGTTACGGCTTTAATGAAATTACATTGACATATTTATGGTCTAATAAAAGAAAAAAAGATACCCTGGAAAAGAAGTTTTCAGAAGCTGAAATGTTTTAATAATGGTTTCATAAATTATTTTGATTTTTTTTTTAGTCATAAACTTTGGCAAAATAAGTGTCATATTATTCAAAACCACTAATGAAATGGTCTCTGGACTGTGCCATTTAAATCCTGTAACTTGTATTTTCTCCTGCCTCTCCTTTAAATTCAATGCCCTTCATTTCTAACATCAATGGGAAGCTGGCTAGAATGTATTGTATCTTCTTCCCGCACAGACCATTTGTCCACTGTTATATTTTCCTACTCTCTTATCACTGGGAAAACAGCACTTTGACACACCATTTTATGATTTATACTTTTAAATACCCACCTGATCCAGTTTTATTATGTCCTCAGTTGTTGAATTCAGCTCGAGTTAAAGTAGGGACTTAAGCGTCTGTTTTGAAATAGTTAGGGATTAGCCAGAAAATTTTGTAATGATTCTGATGAGCATCTGTCAGTTTTTTTGTGGGGCAGTGGTGAGAGCTTCCAGATAAATTGTTGTGTCTGGTGAATTTAGATCTGGACTCTTCGTAAACCTAGGATCCAGTCTGTTAATTGTACTCATTTGCATGAGTGCAGTTCTGGTTTCAGTAATAGATAATGTATAAATTTTTCGTATTTTTTTTCTTTTGTAAACTCATAAAATGAGTCTGACAGAGCTTTGTTTGTTCACTTCACTTCTATGAGTCAGCCAATTGCTGTATCCAGCTCAATTAACATCTGAATTGGCTTTTAGGAAAAAAAAGGCTATTGGTTCTATCTCAGAGGTCACAGCAGACTGAAAAAATAAAGGTCATATTATATCTTGAATTCAGGATGTACAGATGTTATAAAAAGATGAAATCTGAAATCCAGAAGGAAAAGGAAGACTTATCTGCAACTATGCTATGTATATGTAAATGGTAACAGATGATTTACTGGTAGTATCTTTTTTTTTTCTTTAAACAAAGAAATGTCATAAAAATAGGCAAAAGAAAAAAACGAAAATGGACCAGTGAATAACAATACATACTCAATCTCTCTTAAATATGCAACTGGGGGAATATATGCTAGTTTCCTAGGATGTGGCTAGTAAATATATAGAGGCTTAGTGGCAAATCTGCCTTCTTGGAACAATAGTTTCTATATCACAGATGAAAATAAGGATATATGCATCAAAAATAGAGAAGAGAAACAATACATATACCCCTGAGACCTCTGTATAATTCAAATCAGTTGTCTGCAAGAGAGTTAGAAAATACTTCATACATTCAGGGAATAGAGCCTTCCATCAGAGAACTAAAATAGATATATCTGTATGTATCAGCATTGGTCTCATATTTCCTTTCTCTGGAGTTTTCTCTGATGCCATTTCATAGTAGCCATACTTTTCCCTTTGAAACTCACCATTGTTAGCTCAGATGCAGGGACAAGGAATATTTCAGAGACAGAGCTCTTGGCACAATTTTTGCTCATGTTGTAATTTCATCCTGTTTCACATTTTTAGTCTCCTCCTCTGCCTGCTGTGACTTCTGGCTGACCAACTGCAGAGTTCACCATGTTTGAGACATGCCAAGTGCTAAGCTAATAAATAATCTCATCCTCCATGAGGTGGTGGTGGGGGACATGGTGGCACAGAGTACAAGGAGTTTGGCCCATCTTTTCGACAAAGATGTATGTGATAGTTTTCAAAGTTTTTGGAAGGGGGTTGTCATTTGAACCTGTTTGTGGCTCTTACAAGGGTATTTGTTTATCTGCCTATTCAGGTGCACTTGTTCTATGTGCCAGTTGTCTACCTGCCTATTTATGATCAGCAAAGCTCAGGAGTGTGGCTGCAGTGTCTTACGTACTTATCTGAGAGTCATGCTTAGATTTGGGCAAGGTGTCATACTGAAATCTACCTACTCCCTGTTTCTAAATTACACTCATAATATATACAGCACTTGAGTGAGTGTAGTCTGCAGGCATCTGGGTAGGATGTTCTGTTCAGTCTCACAAAAGGCCACTGTAGCTGAGATGGAGCAAATGAGTTCCTTAAAGTCACACGTGCTGTTTCAACAGGAACAGGACCTGAAGTGAATTTCTTTGGTAGATCATTAGATCTATGACTGTAATTGCCAGCAACCAACAAGAACAGAACATGAGGGTGTTTGTGGCTTAGCATGTGTGTGTGTTTGAACACTAGTTTACAACATAGTAATCCAACGCATTTATGGAGACCATTAATGATTTTCCAAGGATCATAAGAATATAGGAGCAGATTTACAGTCCTGTATCCGTTCTTTTGTGCCTTAAAAGCAGGGGAAGCAATTTTGCACCAAACAGGTGTAGGACTTGGCTTCCGTGTGATATCTCATCCTAGTCTCGAATAGAGATCTGCGTGATCTTAAAGCAACACCCTTACATACTCATACAGAAATAAGTTTTGAACTGTGATATATGCTTAGCCTCAGTTACAGGTTGAGGCGCTGAATTTCCCTGGTCTTTAATTTATAAATGTCTTCTGTTTCTTGTGACACAGAAATACCTAAAACATAAACCAAACCACAAATATAATTTAGCAGCATTCAACAGAAGCTCATACAAACTAGGTAGGTCAGTTGTTACCTCTAAAAGGCCTGGAACTAATTTGTTTGTCAGAATGGTATAAATGTTCTTAGAGGTATTCTAAGGATGATTTTAAATGAGATATTCAAAAACTAACAAACTTTGTAATGTATGTGCACAAAAATGTACTGAGTATGTAGTGTATTTCTTACTAAATTTGCAGAGGCTGCTCTATGTCTTCAGGAAATACAGAGGTTTGAACTTAGCTGTTAGCTAAAATTTTAGTGTAAAATTTAGAACTGAACTAATTTCTAACCTAATTTCTGACTACTAAATTCTATATTTTTTATTACTTTGTCTAAATAATTACTGACTTGATAGTACTCCTGATCCGTTTTACTGGTGAGGTAAATGTGTCTCGGGCTGTATCAAAAGAGAGTATAGTTTTCATTTAATGTGAAACTTCAATAGTAGCCCTCCCTGGGTTTTTGCAGGATTGATCATTATGTTGGAGAAAAAAAATATCTTTTTCTTGTATGCTATTTAGTTTTAAGAGCTGATAACACACAAGAAAAAGAAGATTTTTTTCTTGCACAGAAGTAAATAGCAGCCATTTGATGAATCATTGCCTCAGGTGTAGCAATTAAATTTCACTCCTCAGGCAGTTTGTTTTGAATAAAAATATTGCACAGTTCCTTACCAGTGTTTCCTATATAGCTTTGGATTTCATAGGGAATATTGGAAAGTTGGAAATGCAAGCCTGTTTTTTTCCTGATTTATAAAAGAGGAATTGTACTGTGAGGCAGTTTGGAAAAGAAGGGTGTCTGTGCAAGGAAGCCAAATTTGAATCCATGCCTGACTCTATAAACATCACCTTTATTCTTCATTATCCACCACGGAAAGTGAAGTGTCTTTGTGTTTGTTAAATCATTGGTCTCAGTCTTACTATTGCCATTCAGGGTCTGCAGCCATGACATTGCATCTGTCTGTGAAGCTGAATTCAAAACACCCTCACTCTGGCTCAGAAAGCAAATGAAAGGCTTGGGTCAACCGATGACAACTTTTAGAACAAGAATTTAGGTGGTTGCTTGAGGGTAAAGGGGTTTGTATTTGCTTATTGAACCCCGATCCCCTCAGGCTGAGCCATATCTCATTGTGACGGCTAAACTTTGGTATGGATCTGAATTGATGTAGCTAATGGAGCTGGACCTCATGCCTGTGACCTTTCCTGGTCCTCCCTGTCAGACTGGATTGGCTATTCTCCAAACTGCGCCTGGGACTGCCTTTGCTGAAACCCATGAGCCAATGCTTATTGCATGGATCCTTTTTATGTGTCTTTGCTTTAGAGCCCACTGCTTACACTTACAGCCGTGGTGTTACAAGTGTGAATTCTTGAATAACAAACTATTTACCTGTAGAATTAGTATGCTCTGGCATCTGTAAATATCTGCTCTCCCCTGTTAGTCCAGAATAACACTGTAAAAGTCAGATCAGGGCAGGAATCACCAAAATTCCCTACTCATATTGTGAGATCTCTCCTGGTTTTGTTGTTTTAGGGGAACCTGTAGTTTCTTCTAAAGGAATGCCTGCTCCTTGCAACTCCTCTAAAAATCTCCCTGAGGTTTTCTATGTGATAAGTTGTCTCTAAAATAATTTCATGAGTAAAGCTGGTACAGTATTTCAGATATGTTCCTGCAGAGAGAGTAGGACCGTTGCAGGAAGGGGGTTGCCTGGATCTGCTGTCTAATAACTCTTCATCTACGATAGAACTTAGCATAGCTACAACAGGATGAATAAATTGTTCTCAGTCACCTACCAGTGGAAATTTCTTTTCACAGCATCACTTTAAAAAGGAAGCAGTTTCCCTAAAATGTTAAATTGATGTTCCAGCTGAGAAAAATAACAGTAACTTTTGAAAGAGAATTTGATTTTTGTACTCTTCTGGTTTAATACCCGGTAGCCTTAGGTAACTGCAAATATATCCTGAATACATAATCAGCCTATGCTGAAACCAGCACAAGTTTCATATCTCTCTTGTAAATACAATTCCTACAAAGGCTGGTTGCTCTACCACAATACATGGCATCACTGCACGAACTTGCAAAGTGCTCTGAAACCCTTTGAAGTGTAGTTCTTTCGAGTAAAAGACGTTCTCCAGTTTTGTAATGTCACATGGATAAATGCCTCTTTTACTAACTGTGAGAGGCCTACAAAGATCTGTTATTGTAAAAGTTTGATTTTCCATTTCTTGGGACTGGAAAATAGAATAGAGGCTTGTCCTAGCCTTCTGGCAGAATTGACAAATCATTAATTCCATTGATTTCCACTACAGTGAAATTTATCAAAATGAAGTCCATTTGTATTAGCAAAAAAGGTTACATGCCATGGCATTGAAAACTTTCTTCTCACGCTCTTGCTTTTATACTTTCACCTTTATTTATTTGTTCTTTTAAAGCACTGTTACATACTGTCAGGTGCTTAGAAGCTTCAGACAAAGATTTTCAGGGAGAATCTCCTGTTGAGTCACGAGGTGCAGAAAGGACCCCCTGGCTTTCTCAACTCGCCAGAGAGGAGTCAAGGTGTGTCTGGATCTAGTCCTAGTCCCAGACTTGGTCAACAGTTTATGTTTAAAGGGTTATATAGATGTAATTGAGCCTTTATATGACTTCATCCTGCAGGTTTAAGGATGGCAAACCAATGAATTATTTATTTAAATTGATGATAATAATGATTAGACTAAAAGACTTCAGTCTGAATTGAATTTAGCCTGAATACTGTTACTACACAGTATAGATTATAATAGCTACAAGTATAGTGCACTATTTGTTAAATCAATAATTTCCAAGCTAGCAAAATAATTATTAAGAGAGATTGATGTTACCACTACCAAAGACTGTAGCCAATTATCTTTCACTCAGCCTCAAGGTGTAACCTTGAGGGGCATCCCCTCTCAAGGGAGGAATCTCCACATGCACTCCTAGAACGAGTATGCTAGAAATCCCTGCTGTTAAAAACTGGGACTGTGTTTTTGTAGTATAAAGTGACTGACTGTCAGTCATATGTTTCTAGGCCAGCTGTATCAGCTCAGCAGCCCTTAGCTCAGCAGCTTTTGGTAAGTTATCAGTACTATCACTATTGTTCCTTTATCAGGAACATTTTCTGCCACAGCCTCACTAGTGAAAGTTCCTGTCAGGATATACTGTTTTTCATATACTCCAAGTGTTTAGCTTTGGGATTGTTGTCAGTCTGGTCTCAGCACTCTTCAACAGCAAAAGCAGCATGACCTCCCTTCTACATCCACTGATGCAAACAGGGTAAAGTTTGAGCTGTTTTCCCCCTACTTAGGCAGAGGAGCCTGCTTTGTGCATCTTGTAAAGAACCTAGAATGGCTGACTATGAAGCCTTCTTGTCTATTGCACTCAATGCGCTTTATGTCAAACTTGCAAATACACCAAATGCTGAATGAACGTTTGCCAGTCTTCAGAAGGATTTGAGAGGAGCAAAGGACTGTGTGCAGCAGGCAAGCCCACTGCACTTCTACCCCCACCCAGCCTGCAAACTTCAGGGATGAAAAGGTCATTTGAAGGTGTTTGACTAGGAGCCAATTTCCTTTTTTCTTTATTTCAGGAAGAAAACACTCCATTTCCTGCTTGGTGGGCTTGCCCCATTCTAGCAGGTGTTGGCACTGGCTGTTGTATGTGAACACAGCTGCAGCTGGAGCGCTGGTGGTTCACAGCACTGGTGGTGCTTTGCAGGGAGTGCTCTGCTGCTGGGGGCTCTGCTGTGCTTCCACTGGAGATCAGCCTCTGGATGCCACGGAGGCGCACAAGAAGAGGAGGGTTAAGGCTGATCTCTGATTAAAGTTCCATTTGCTGATGCTCTTCACCAATTTATATCCAAGTGCTACTTTGCTAATTAATGACTGCTCATGAAATGCCATGTGTCAGCAATGAATCACTTATTTTTGTTGCACTTCAGTAGTATATGGCTAATGAGCAAGGACAACTCATATAATTAAAGCCTAAAATAGCCCTGTCGGTAGGACACAATCAAGTGTTTATGTCTTGCTGCAGCGTGTGGACGTCAGTATATCGCTTTCCTGTCTTTGCCTTTGGTAGTTTTACAAGGAAAAAAAATGGAAAGTTGAAAAAGTTTGGGATAATAAATATTTTTTCAGTGGTAGTAGTATGAGGAATTGAATTTCATTTAAAAAGAACTAAAATCCTGCCAGTTACCTGTATCTGGAGTAACCTTAAAATAATACTGTCTTTATTATTGCCTCTAATGGGCCTCATCAAGCTCAAAACTAATTAAAAAAATAAATAAAAGGGAGAAACAGCCTGGATGAAATGGTTAGTAAAAAGTTACAGCAAAATCTGTAGTTTGTGTCTCCACAGCTGCAGTAAGGTAGGAAAAGAGAGAAACAGGGACGAGCCCACTGTGAATGTGCGTAGGCAGCTGTTCATACTTTAAGCAATACCTTGAAAAATCTGCCACTGAACCAGTAAACCAGCAAACAGCATTTCTCCTGTTTGACCTGGTCAGTGCTAGCACAGCTGGGATCTTGTATTTTCATTCATGAGAGGTAAGATCAAGCCTCTGGAGAACATTTGGTCCACCCATGCAAGCTGTATCCCTTTCTCCACAGTGTTATACATCATGGTCTGAACCACTGATGTAGTCCACTAGTTTTCCTCATAGATGGGGAAAAAAAAAATCATATTTCTGAGAAAGCATGTAGAATCTATTAGTCAAAGTACCCCATGTTAGTAGGGACATGTGCAAAAGACATTTGCAAATGGTTTCTTAGATGCAGCAGTGGGAAAACTGCATCCCATCTCATCTGTCAAGGAATAAATCAGTCCCTTGTGAACCCACTTATTCTCATGAGCATATAAGGAAGGGGAGGAATATATGTAGTCTATATTGAAAAGATAAGGCGAAAAAGAGACATTATGGAAGACATGGGAAGAAGAACAGACCTTTTATGTCTTCATTTTGGATACAGAATATTTCAATGTTCAAGATTTTGTGTTTGTAATAAAAAAGAGTTTTATGACATGTTCCTTCCCACAGGAGCCCCTAACATTTCCCTCCCACTCCCTTTTGCACACACCTATGTGGGAGCTCAAGTTTCTATAAAGGATCAAAAACCTCGGCCACCAGTTGTGACCACTACTGCTGGAAAAGAGCAATAAAAGTGAACATCTCTTTTCCTCGAAATAGGTTCTGAACAGCTTCTCAGTGTGACCAGATCTGATCTTTGTGCTCAGCAGCAATAATAGCTAAAGGTCTCCCATTAGCACACTGGATAGAGCCTTTGTATTGGCCTCGTGAAGCAGTTTAAAAAAAAATCCGGTGAAATGAGAATCTTTTCTGAAACGACTTCTACAAATTCTCAGAAAGCTTTGTGAGTGCTAGAGAAAAGCTCTCACTCTGGGGTGTAAAGCACAGTGAGATTTTAATCTCTTTGTTTTCACAGGCTTGTTTAGGGAAAATACTCAACTCAGGTTGGGTGGTGAAGACCTTAAAATCTCCTTATTGAAAACACTACAGCCCTTCCCACCTGGACTTGCTTGAGTGCTAATCTATGAAGGCAGATGTGCTGCCTGCATCTTATTACCTTCATGGTTCCACTGTGATCTCCAATGACACCCTGTCACTGGAGAGTTCCCCAGTGATAAATTGGGAGACAATTCCTCCTGTTGACATCTGCTCTTCCAGGTTTGTTTAGCTCTTTGAATGCTGTTTGCTTGCATTGACAAGGCTGTAGATAACCACCCTCTATCTGAGCAGTGAGATTGTGAGAGATCTTGGATGGAATTAATTTAGATATTTCTGGTCTCTTGACTTCCCTTTTGGTCAAGTCAAGGTTCTTTATAACTGAAGAGTAGAGGCAGGGATAAAAGTGTGAGACTGTTAGAGCATCTGCAAAATGGGCACTTCATATTTTTAAAAAACATGCACTGTTGTGGAACAGAAGTGTAATATACGCCATTAACATTAGTACCATTGAACACCCTCTAAACTGCAGAATGGTGAGAAAAAATTGATATGAAAACAAGAGAAAATGAAAACTGTAATAAGCTTTCTGCATAAGAAGTGTAATCTACAGTTAAATATAAGGGCTACACTGAAACAATGTGAAGAATGATATATATTTCCTATTTTAAAGCTAAGACTGATTCTCAGTCTCTAACCCCCAAAGCTGTGACAAAAAATTAATGGTGTGAAGCAGAGACACCATGTCAGACTTCACTCTGCATCCCTGGGTCTGGATGATTTATCACTTGCAGCCATTCTGTTTGCTATTAATTAAGTACAAATGTTATTTTAGTAAGTTAGCTTGACTGTGCTCCATCCCCTGTTGAGCTTAGTTGAAAGTGAAAACAAAAGGCCTTTATTGAAGCTGCTGTAAATTCAGGTCTCAAAAGTATTTCTTTGCATTTGAACACCCATAAAACGAAAACAGGCCTCAATTCTCTGCTATAGGTGCTCCAACACTTGTGTATAGACCTGGTTATAAAAACTGATTACTTCTTAACAAACAAGGTGCATGTATCATAACATAGCCGTATGGATGGATATGATCTGGATGGTATTATGAGAGAATTCTGTCATTTTTTTCCCTCTGACTGCAGACATACGGACTTCTCTTTTTGTTTTGGAGAACAATGAACTATTGACTACCAAATAATGGGAGAGTGATGTTCGATGTTGAGAAGGCCCTGCTGGAAGTGCCCTCTGGGAGATAGTGCTCAGCACAAAGGTATTTCTTGGAACTGGAGCTGACTGCCAGCCAGGCTCTATCTGTAGTTCTGAGTGCTTTGGAAATGTCAGTAACGTCAGCCAAAACAGGAGGTTTGTGAGAGAGGAAGACAGAGCATCTTGCTGAGCTACGGCAATGACAAACCTTAGGCTGAATTTGAGCTACTACTACCTACCAGCACAGATTTCAGAGAATGCACTCCTTGACACAACTTTCCTGGTAACACGTCCCTGCTATTCTGGGAATTCAGATAGACATATACCTACGGCAAGGAGCTTTTTTCTTCTTCTGCTCTGTTGAGCATCATTTCCTGTTCCTCCTGTTGTGTCAGAAGAGTCTTCTGGTCACCTTCTGGTTTATTCCTTTTTTCCCTTCTACCCACAGAATATTAGAATATTCTCCCATTTTCTTTTTCTTAATGGCAGGTAGGAAGAATGAAAGATAAACCCCAATAAAGAGTCTCTGGGCAACTGGATGTCTTGCTGTTTGAAATATGCTGAAATACGAGATACAATACTGATGACTGATGTGGCCTTTTATTCTCCAGTCAGCTGATTATAAAGGTAAATGCTTCCTTCTTTCTCATACAGTGATGATAAATTGAAGACAGGACGTGTTTGGGTGATTCAGGGGACCAGACACTATTCAAACACAAGGTGCAGAGGATTTTGTCCCTTCAGACGTCTGAAAGTCCCACCGAGCCCTCCTGTTAGAGAGCCCCTTCATGAATGGAGATGTGCAGTGTGGGTGAGCTGAGAAGGGATGCCAGGGTCATAAGAGATGGTGGGAGTTAGAAATCACAAGTGGTTCCCAGTCCATTTCTCTGGGCTACAAATACACATCTTGTATATGTTCTTTCCTGTGAGGTTCTCAAGGATTCTGCTGCAACTCCCGCTCCACCAAAGGAGATATCTAGTTTTTATTGAGGATAGAGATTTAAGAATTCCCATCCAATTCCATGCTGAATGGCTGTTTTGCAGATTCTTGTGCTGAAGTTCTGAGGAGCCAGTTCATACAAGGTGCTTTGACTAACCACTTTGCTCCTCAAGTCATCCCTAAAATTTAAATTACCCAGACAATCCTTCAACTCCCAGTTCAGCTCATTAAGAAGTGTGGGTCCCTGGGAGCAGCAAACACAGCACAGGAATACCTTGCATGCAGTGTTATCTTTTGTATGCTGATTTTAATAGCTTTCCGAAAAAGAGGTTCAATTACAGTTTGCCTTGGAAGAGGCTTTTTCCTGAGCTGCTGAACCCTCTCGAGCACTGTTGACAGGCCAGTGCCTGCCAGGTTTTGATGCTTGCTGGAGGAGGTCCAGCCCATGGGCAAGGCACCAGCTCCAGCTCTTGCTGGAGGGCCCAAAGCAGCAGACGTGCCATGAGTGTGAAGAAGAACCCAGGGGCTTCACAAAGACTGCACCCCACCCAGAGAGATAATCTAAATGTCTAAGAGAGTTTCCCAGGGCCAGAACCGCTTGCTTTAATGAAAGTAAGAATTTTTTAGCTGGTTGAAATGAGGATACATGATGTGAGAAATTTTGTCTTGATGGAATATTGTTATAAACATTTTATTATTACTTTTTGCATTGAAGTGGCTCATTGCGTCTCAAGAGAACCATCATTAGACATTTTGACACACTTTTTATTCAATTCAGAAATTAACGGAGTGGTTTTAATGAAGTTCAAATAAACCCAGTATGAATACTGGGATACAAAACAATTATTTTGTTCAAAAATCAGGAATAAAATCAAGCAAAAGTATATCTGAAGATTACAAAGATAATTTCAAAGAAAATAAAAAGATAAATGAATGAGCACAGCTATCATTCCCTTGAATATAATGAAATGTGTTTTACGACTTTTGGCTGTAATCACAATTAGCAATACTCAGGGCTATTTGCTTGGCTGTGTGTGCAAATCGGAATGTGTGTGTATGAGAGAGTAATAGCAGCTGTACAAATTAATTTCTTGTGAAGAGCTGATTGCTCCACCTGTTATAGTCTGTCTGCATCCTATATTCCCATCAACTGTTGCCGATTAGTTCACAGAATGTAATTGAAGAATGAAAATAGAGAGCAAAATATCTGATTTATAGTCTGAATTGGTTATGCCCAGTGATTTTTTTTTTTAATGGTGGTTCAAATATTCCGTTATTGAATTGATTAAATAATTAAATGCTGCTATAAACATATCAGATGGTATTGCACATCAATTTTCTACTGCTGAGTGGGATTCTCATTTACTTCCCAGTATAGTGAGTATTACTAAATTTGGTGCTAGTCTTGGACAAGACTGCTAAAGAACACTAAGGAAGGATGAGAGGGATGAAAATACACTCTGTAAACACTTGTCAGTGAAAAACATAGCACAGGCAGATCATGCTGTTTGCATGTGCTTTATTTGTCTCAAATAAAAGGGTTTTCTTTGCTGGGATGAGCAGAGCTGAAAGAATAACTGGCTCTAAACGGAAAAGATTATTTTCTATGATTCCTTGTTTTCTTTAAAAATAGTTTTGTGACAATACAATCACCAGACCACAAGCTGCACTGTATATATGTTTATTCAGTCGGAGAACTGAATCTTTATTTGAGGAAGCATGAAAAGTTAAGACCTAAGAAATCCCTAGACTGAAACAAAGCCACTTGCTGTAAATCACAATGTTAGTAAAGCAGATAAAGTAAAAACTGTTTTTTGGGAAAATATATAAGCTGATAAAATCCAGGTGGACCTGTGGGAAATTAGCATAGCAAACTGTTATAAATATTGTCAGCTACAGCCAGAGAAAAGGAGATCCAGCTGCTGTGTCTCGCTCCCCACTCAGAGCTGAGTCACTGCAGGAGCTGTGCTCCCTTTGGAGCATCATAGCTGAGCTCCCTTTCTTCATAACTGATGGCAGCTGAATTCCTGTATTTGTATTCAACCCTTTATTCTTTGTTTATCCTCTACTTGCTTGGAGTCTATTTAAGCTGTGCTAATGGCTGTAGTCTGATTTAATGAATAATCTCCTGGAGATTCACAGTCATTGTCCTGGTTTTCAAATTTCTGAAGGAACAGAAAAACCTGTATCTCCCTTTTTGATGGTTTTCTGACATGTTATTTGGTCCACTTGCCACTCTCCAGCCATATGCAGAGAAGAGGGGGTAGCAGTTTGTATATCATGCTGTGCTGGTTTTGGCTGGGGTAGAGTTAATTTTCTTCACAGTGACTAGTACAGTAGGCTGTGTTTTGGGTTTGGGCTGGCTGTGTTTTGGGTTTGTGCTGAACACAGTGATCATAATACAGAAAAGCTTTTACAGGGCCAAGGCCTTTCCAGCTTTTCATACTGCCACTCTGGTGAGGAGCCTGAGGGTGCGTGGGAGGCTGGGAGGAGACACAGCCAGGACAGGTGACCTCAACTGACCAAAGGGATATTCCAGACCACCCAACATCATGCTCAGTGTATAAAGTGGGAGGAAGAAGGAGGAAGGGAGGGACATTTGGAGTGGTGGCTTTTGTCTTCCCAGGTAACTGTCATACATGATGGGGCTCTCCCGGAGATGGCTGAGCACTTGCCTGCCCATGGGAAGTGATGAACTCATTCCTTGTTGTGCTTTGCTTGCATGTGTGGCTTTTGCTTTCCCAGTGACTAACTATTAATCTGTGTATAAAAAATGTTAAAAGGAGGTTGAGAAAGTTGTTATTTGATACATTGTTATCAAGAATACAGCTGTCTGGTCAAAAGAAGATGGTTCCTTCGTTGACACAGATCCCCTCTCAAGAGGATGTATTTCTTGGAAAGATATACTGTGGCCAATAAAGTTTGCAAAATCAGTTGAGAATTTTTGTTGCTATCTTTTGCTATGATTTTAGATTTTGTGTATCTCAGTTTTTAAGGGCATTCTGAATGCAGTATATGTATTCTGCCTCTAAGACTTTACTTATTTTTCTCTTAATATATTCCATTAATTTAAAAGAAAACCAAGGCAGAGGCTGAAGATCTATTTTCTGTATTTGGCAAACAGGAATTTCCATGCACAGGTTTGCCTTACAGCAAATGTAAGCCTCTCATTTTTAAACATTCATATGGACCCCAAGTGTCAGGGCCACAGTGCCTGCTTCCATTTTCTCATCCTTTTTGTTGTTCACTGCGTATTTTAAGGATTTCAGTGCTCAGTGATTTATAACTTGCTTGTAAAGGCAGGTATTCCTGATACTGCAGTGATGGCCAGATTCCTGGATGCCTCCCCACTTGCTGTCATTTTGCAGATGCAAAGCAGAGGCCTTTTTGCAATTTATCATTAATCATGAACTGTCGGACTCGGGTATAAAGATTGGAAACTGCTTAAGGTGCTTCAGGTTCCCTTTTCCGACTAGTTCTGAGCTGACTGAGTGCACACTATTCTCTGAATATGTGTCAGAGTGGATTGCATTAAAGTTCTTTTTTCACTTGCTGTTGAAGAAATTAATTAAGAACTTACGGTTCAATGTGCCATGAGAACTTGGGAATATGACTCACTCGGTCTGAAAGCGTGTACTCCAGCTGAAAGGATGACAAAGGAGATAAAATTGGCATTGTGATTTTGAGGCAAAGGTTCCTCCAGATTTATTTAGGAGAACAAGTTAAATAATACTGTGAACAAAAGCAGAAAGCTTATAGAAGGAAGAGCTTAAATACTGAAAAATAAAATTATTTTTCAGCAGTAAAGAAACTGGAGAAGGCCATTTGATCTCGATGACAAGTCAGCAATGATCACTACAGAAAATATACTTGGAGTGGACTTCTCCACAATTCAAGTGACTGGCTTTACTCCAAGTCTTAAAAATGATAAGTGTCTATATAGCTGCAATGGTTTGTGGGCTTTTTTTTTTTGGTAGAAATTGCTGTAACTAAGAGCAGGTATGATTGGTATGTGGAAGGCAACATTTGTCATTACTAAACATGTTTGTTTATATTTACAGTTCTAGAAGAAGTAGCCAGCAAGGAAGATTTCAACTTGAAACAAATCTGCAGTGCTGTTAGAAGGTGTGAGAGTAGCTCCTCTGAGATGCTCTCTTTCTGTCTTGTAAATACACTTTGGCAATTTTACGTAGTGTACGGAGAGCCAGACATAAGTGTCTGTACATCTCAGTTCACTCAGCACTATTGGATCTGAGAATTGGACTTTGGTGTACATTTTATTAAATGCAAAACTGGGAAACAGAGAAAGTTTCTAAGCCCTGTGTCAGTGAACCACGCAGTAAAAGCGCAATTATAAAACTATAATAAATATTTATGTGCTTAGTACATATGAGATATTCTATGATTCTCTATTGCAAAATGCACATGCATTGAATAACAAAAGACTTAATACCAAGGCATCTTCTGCTTTGTAGATTACTTTAGGCTACCACAGCCCACCTGCTTTGGAAGCAAGATTAGTTTCTTTCACTACAAGTGAATGTTTTAAGATTTTCAGGTGCATGAAGAAGTAAGCACTTACTCGTATCTGACAAGGAGATGTATATGACATGGTGTATCCAGAGTCAATTTATTCATGTGGTGGATAATTGTCACTTTTTAGCAAGTGGAACCTCCTCTCCTTCTATGAACAAAAACCAAAGCTCTTTTGTACTGTTTACTAGGCTCACCCTGATTCTTATTCTGTCAAAACAAACTCTGAGATATAAACTCTACTCCTCTGCAGAAAATAAAACTCCTACAACCTTTTTAATTTTTTTTTTTTTGTTGTAAATGGAAATAAAGAAGGTTGAGAGATAGGTCTGGGAGCTCTAACCATAGAAATGTATTAATGAAATTGTCAAATAATTCCTTTGAAGACACTTTTTAGCGCGTATTTCATAAAAGGAGCAATTTGTGTGATGCCAGCCATCATTAATTGAAATGTCTGTGCCTCCGCTTTAATAAATTTGCTTCAGTTTAAACTCTGTGATTAAGTGGCTGCACTTGTTAAGGGAATGGTGTGAAGCTTGTGGTCTGTGCCGAATTCTGTCTAAAAGCTGGGTCCATTGATGAAAAGAGGTGCCCATCCACTTATAGTGCAAATATGCATCCACCTTTCTGTGGAGAAGGGGGTGGAGAAAGAAGGCTGGAAAGGGTGGCTTGGGCATATATTTCTGCAGGGCTTGGTCATTCTGCTCTCTTAAGAACCTGATCTCATTCCCACAAACACCTGAGCATGTGCTTGGTTCTCATGTGACTAAACAAAGATTTTAGCATAAAAATGTGCTTTTGAGTGCAGGATCAAGCCCACAAAGATACAGTCAGTGTGAGATAAGCAGTGGCTTGGAAGGAGCTGACAACAGAATAAAAAACGCATCAGGATGTACGTCACTGGCAGGAATCTCTCAACTGGAGCAGGTTGGACAAAGTTTCCTAGGGGAATAGTCCAGCCCCTTGTCATCACAGGCCAGGATATGTTTCCATCATGTGGGCAGATCGGTCATCATTCCCCATGTGACAGGGAAGTCCCCAGACCTCAGCAATGTACTCACATAAGTGTTGTGTTTCCAGCCAGATGAGAGGACACCACATAGTACTGGCCATAGAGAGCAGCACAGAGCTGGCACCTGCCAGCCAGCCTTGGAATTTTAGTTACATGGTGAAGGTGCTTCCTTTTGGCCTTGTGAAGACACGACATGGAGCTATGGGGAAAGAGGGCAGCAGGGCTGGCAAAACAATTCAATATCCCAAAAGAAGGGATGGGATCAGGTCTTGGGCCAGATTCAGTTTTTGCAGTAAAACAGATTGTTCATAGGGGCTTCAGGTTGCTACCTCCAATGCACAGTGAAATACTTGTCAGGGGCAGTTTGCCTTTTCCTGTGATAAACATAATAGAAAAAATTTACACATGGAGAATCTTAGTTGGCATGTGTTCCAGATTTCTAACAACATGGTAGTACACAGGGCAAGCAAATTGGTGAAAGTGGACACAAGCAAATTTAATCATTAATGACATCAAAAATATCCTGCAGATCACACCTTCAGGCAGGCACAGGCTACAGCCAAAAGCCATTTTGTGTAGAAATGGGTGTCTAAATCTGGGGATAGGAGAGGGCCACTCACCCCCTGCACAAAACATCTCCCTGCTTAACTGCATGTGGCCTGTCCCAGCCTGAGCACTCAGAAGAGCCCGTCTGACCCCCAGGCCAGGAGGGGAAGCAGCAGTCTCCCAGGTGGCAGCTTCATTCATCTTTTAGATGTCAGCCCAGCTCCCCAGGCATGCCGTGCCTGCAGAAACACACAGGTTGTGTCCATTGTGTCCATCATCACAGCTTCTTTCTGTAGGTTTCGGTAGAGTAGGTCTCAGGACATAACTGCAAAACACCAAACAACAACAACAACAAAACCCCCCAAACCAAAAAAAAAAACCCCCACAACCAAACAAACACCCCCCCCACCAAACAAACAGACAACCCCCCAAAAAACCAACCAAACAAAAAAACCAACCAACCAACCAAATGAACAAAAAAACCCAAAACTCCCCCCCAAAAACCAAACCATAACAAAAAAACCCGAAGAGAAATTGTAGCAGGGCTGTAGTCTAGGGGGTCTGTCAAAACAGTAGGGCCTTAGGAGTCATTTCAGCCATAATCTGAAGGTCTCTCATTGGATAACCTGAGTCAGTTCACACTGGGTAGCAGGGCTTTTGATGTGAGTCATTGTTGAATACTTATAAAGTATGATCTCTTCTACAAACATGTAATGCATGTACAATTTTACACTAGGTATAAATCCTATAATTGTATGTCACCTTTTTAAATGCAGCAACAGGTAAAACTGTTCCTGGGCATCATTTTTAATGCTATTTCTCTGAAAATCACAACTACTGTTGCAATTCTGTGCCCAGTTATGAAACTGGTGTACCTGCCGTCCACAGTAATACATGTCAGAGGGAGGCAAGAGAAGGATTAGTGTTTCATGCCAACCTGATTCAGTAAATGAACTCAAGTTATCTAAATCACATGAAATCCTAGGGTAGCTCATAACACTTTAAGCTAGGATGTCCAAATAGCTTGCTGGGCTGATAGGCTTAGGCTTAGAGAATTCCTAAAAGAATCTGAAATAATTTCTGTTTCATATAGTGACTGCTGACATGAATTAGTTATATCCTTACCTTGCACTGAGAAATAGAAGAGTCTCACCTTCAGATATACCATCTGCATGTTAGACAAGAAGATGAATTAAACAGTAATAGGGGTTCTCCCTGAGATAGTGAGGTATCTCAAGAACAACGACTGGTTGATGGAGGCTTCTGGCTTGCAGAAGAAATGGCAAATTGGCTCCCTGAAGAGAAAAAATACCTATAAAATCTACCAGCATCTTGTCAAATTTAGGTAGATTAAGAATTTATTTATTTCAGCTGGATTTTCAAATTCAAATCCATTCTGTTTGATTATCTATTAATTCAGAAGCAAATACTTTCCCCCCATACTTTGCTTTTCCACAATCTTCCTCTTTGTCTTCTCAAAAAA
>VZTE01006155.1:467172-500503 GCA_013397775.1 Eulacestoma nigropectus | reverse complement strand
ATCACAGCATTTGAACTCCCCAGTGCCAAATTAAGATCATTAAATTTTAGGGACAGAATTCACTAGGAGGATAGAAATGTCTTGCCAGCAGTGGACATGACTAATAAAGAGTCACTTGCCAAGCTGCAACTTTTTGGGTATCTGATTACCAGCTCCTGAAGTGAAGTCCTTAACTCTCCTGTGCACTGTGCTTCATAGCGGTAAATGAAGATCCCTTCACTGAAGTGGAAAACCAAGCAGAGTTACTCACAGGAACCAGTTCAGAATTACTCAAGAGGAACCCATTCAAAGTTGCTTTTTCAACATCAATCTGGACCTTCAGTGCTGAACTCAAGGGGACAGAAAGGCACACCACCATTCTCAGCCTAAATTTGTCTCTCTCGGATACTCCCTGACACTCATTTGATCAAAGAATGGGACTAACAACTCTCTCTTTCCTGAAATTTTGAATTAACAGGAGACATTTAAAAGTAAAAGAGAAAGCCCCAGGATCAGGAGTCCAATTAATGGCGTCTCCGTACTGAAGTTTCCAAGCACAGAGCTACAGGCTGGACAGAGCTGCACCGTCATAAAGATCCCTGTGACTGCCATACCCTGCTGTTCTTCCCATCAGCTCTGAGACACACCTGCATGAGAAGAGCAGCGGAACATCTGCGGATAGCAACCCTTATTTTCCTCCTTTTTAAGTGAAAATGTCCTACTTTCACTATATTTTGTCAACCTTCTTGAAAAACTATTTGTTTGGACACCTGCAGCAGATGTGCACTCAAGTCACTTCTGGGTGAGGAGGTCCTAAGCTGATAAGGATTTTGAAGAGGAGGATAACAAGCGGCTCTTTATCTTTTTGTTAGAAGTGAACAGAAGGAAGGGCCCCATTTGACATTTTATTAAGCAGGTGCTGGAGGGTGCCCTCTGTATTTGCTTCCTTTTCTGTGCAGAAGTAACTTCATTGGGAATTTTGCAGTCAGTTTTCAGAGGTACAGTCTCATTCACCTACTTTTGAACACCTCTGCACTTCAACACTTTCTCTTTTCTTCTAGACAAATAGAGAACAGCATTTCAGAGGTTTATTTCTGTCTGTATTTATCTACTGTACCTTTTGTATCGTTTGCATCATTTGAGGCTGTTCATAGAAAATGCACTTGCATTACTTTTGGGAATTGAAGCATGGAAGGAAAGAAAATTACATGTTTATCTTTATTTGATTTCTTAATTTGAGATGTAGGGATAAGTTAATTAATTGACAAAGGTTTTAGATTTATCCCATTAGAAGTTAGGGCTGGGACTGCTGAGAAGTTAACTATTTTTGACATGTCAAGAACCTGAGAAGATTGCTTTTTGTTACGTATTGGTTTTTTTTCACTTCAGGCTAAGGTACTTCTATATTTGTTTTAAAATTTTTTTGCTAAGTAGTAGGAAGGCTAATGGTACTAACAGGAAAGGATCTCTGCTTCCAATAGCTTACACTGAATGATTACTTTGCTAAGAAAGTATAGAGATGATCTTCTAGTACAGTTAAATATCTCTGTTTCCATGCCTTCTCAAAAATGTGGAGATTAAGAACTCTTGCTAGATTCTGGTAAAAGATAGCTAAAGTTTAGAAGATAAGAATTAACAGCAGCATTGTAAGATGCTAAGAATGCAAATAACTAATAATTAACTTTTTGTCTGGTCTGAAATTTTCAGTCTAAAAATCCAAGTCAGCCAGATAACACTTACAATAATTTATACTTAATTCAATGTCCTCTCTGCTCTTCATGTTTGGAGGAGACATTTAGCCATAGACAGATCACTAAGTGAAAGCATCTATGAGATGCTCTGAGGTTTCCCTACAGCCAAACTCTTGCTCTGACACAATTCTCCTTGTGTCTTTGAATTTCTAATCCCTTTTCCAGGCCAGCAGGGCATTAGCTATGTGAAAAACTCAAAAGTATTTTCATATTCCATTCAGGTATCAAGTTATTTAATCAAAACCCTTAAGAGTTATATCCAGACTTAGTTTGGCTCTTTATATTTAGCATAACCTAATATTAGGGCTTTATTTCCTCTAAACTATCTGATTGAATGCTGCTGCAAATTAATCTGGTTTTAGCAATGCATTATTTCATCTTGTGCTCATGTTTCATAACTTTCAGAATCAAAAAAAAGGAAGAATTTTTTCAGCTTATTTCCAAGACCCGCTTAGGTAAGCTTTATGACATGCCTGCGTGATTTGAAACAATGCATGTCTTGAGAGGGAGAAAGACATCAGTGACATTTTATATTGCCCTAATCACAAAGGAAATATATTGCATAGCTTAATTCCTCTCTGGCCCGCATTGGATTACAGGGTAATTTGGACTGGAAGGGGCCTCAGGAGGCCTCTAGTCCAACTCCCTGCTCAAAAGTTCAGAACAGATTGCTCTGGACTGTGCACTTCAAAACCTCCAGGGAGAGAGGCTGTAGATCTCCTTTGGGCAACATGGCTCCTCTGCTTGGTTGTCCTCATAGGAAACATTTCTTCTGACTGGTCTGAACTTCTGTGGTTTCACTTAATGTCCTTTTTTCTCTCAGCCCCCAGGCACGTGCCACTGGGAGAAGCCTGGCTCCATTTCCTTGATAAGCTCTTCATTGGTGCTGGGAGCATTTCTTTGGTGCCCTCAGAGACATTTCCTCTCCAGGTGAAGAAGGCCAGTCCCTTACAGCTTGTCCTCACAGGGCAAGTGCTCTGTCCCTGACCACCACGGTGTCCCTGCCCTGGGCTCGCTCCAGTTTATCAATGCCTTTCCTGTACTGTGGAGCCCCAAACTGGATGCAGGGCTCTCAGTGTGGTCTAACAGCTGCTGAGGTACAGGAAATAATCACTTTCCTTGATCTGCTGGCTGTGCTCCTGCCGATGGAGCCCAGGGCACTGCTGGCCTTCACTGCTGCCAAGGCTCACTGCTGGCCTGGGCTGACCCACTGCTGTGCCCAGTACATCCTGCACAGAGCTGCTCCCCAGCCTACCTTGTTGCAAGGATTTCTTCCTCTCAGGAGAACCACATAACATTTGTCCTTGTTGAATTTCATAAGGTTGTTTTTGGTCCATTATTTGAACTTAACCTCAAGCAGAGTTGGAAATACACTGGGAATCAATTGAAAGGATGCAATTGAATTCAGAGGTTGCTCTTGAATCATTCAGGACAGAAATTTAAATACATTAAAGGGAGGAAAAATGTGCAAAGATATTCCAGGGAATTTTTGAAATACTTGAAATACAGTGACCGAGCCTTTCATGAAGTTTTGTATGGCGTTAGCATAACCTAGGTTAGCACAAAACCTGCTGCTGTAGAAGACCCCACAATCCCTCGACCAGGAAAAAATTCATTAGTTGCCACAGCATGATGCTCCACATCTAGCAGCAGTCAGATACCTAAAGTGCACATCAGGCATCTGAGGCAATAGGAGGTGCTGTGTGTGTACTCACACATATATACCTAGGCGCAGCGTGTTAGGATAGGGCTGACAAAATGTTGATGGGGTGGGCCTGCACATGGGTGGGAGCATATGCCTAAAAAATCCCCTATTTGTAATAGCATTTCATTAAAATTGACAAAACAAATGGAAGTACTTACTTTAGGTCCTGAGTATAAACCAAGTTACACAGGCATAAGTTCATTGTTTTACTCAATCCCTAAATTAGGCCTTTTTGAGAGTTATTTAGGCTTAAAGAAGGACATGCATTTAAAGTGAAATAGCTGTTTTAATGTTTCATGTAAACAAGTTCTTGTTTGATTTTTCTCTGTAATTATTCAGTAGCATGAAAATTAAAGACTATATTCCCTTTCAAAAAACTTTATTAAATATTTTGCCGAAATGGCTTGATTGTATCATTTTAATGAATACAGAAAAAATGAATCAGCACAAAAAGTCATTAATTGTAACATGGCAGAAAACCACTGAAATAGACAACAATGGCTCTTCAACACGTTAAAGAACTTTTTACTCAGACAGACTATTGCAAAGCCATCTTCCAGACTTATCCATGTGGGGCAACAGATTTACTAGGAGTTCATAAAGCCCTCTCAGTGCTTTACATTTTCTCCTACGTATTTCAGTAGGAATCAACCCTGCTAAAGGCTGCTTTATTGTAGCCCATGTACATAAAAGACAGAGGAATTTATTTCAAAAAGTGGTTCCTGATTTTAGGAGCCATCTCTCTTTTCATAAACACAACTTGATCAAAATTGAATACTTTGTTAAAGGAGATATTGAACATAGAAGAAAGTCAAAGAGATTCTCTAATGGATAGAGTTTAAACTGGATCAGTACTACCAGCTCCTGCAATCATTACAACTGAGGATTAAGTTATATGTCTGTGTGGATGATGCATTTTTAGCTCTGCAAAACTCTGGACATTGAGGTTTCTTCTTGAATGCAGTTCCTTTCTTGGTCCATTTTTCCAATAAATGGACAGCAATCAACTTCCAAAAGAGAATCTCAAACAATAGGTAATATCAAGCGCCTGAAATCTGAAATGCTCCTAACTGCTTAGAGAAGAGAAATTGTGAAGAAGAAAATTACGACGCTGTCAGGAAAAACATCCTGAAGAATGAAGAGGTTCAATTGCATGTTGGTTTCTTGCAGAAAATGGGAAAACAGCACTATTTTTTGTCTTAATATCTTAACCAATCAAAACATAGTAGCAGGACTGTGTCACATCCAAGAAATGAGGAGATGTGGTTTAGAAATCAGGAAATAATATCTGTAGCTAAAAATTCCCATTTTATTATTATTTTGATTTCTGTTCTTTTTTATTATTATTTATGATTTTTAAAAAAAAATTTCTTATACCAAGATTCTTCAAGCATTTAGGCTATCAACAGCATATTATTTTTTCCACATGGATGCTGAGATTCCCTATCAGTGGTGGCACTGCCTGGGAAGCATCAGACGGAGAGAGATTTAGGCTAAGTCTGGGAGAGGCTGGAATGCTGAGAGTGCAGTGGACACTCCCGCACACATGTGTGACTGGAAGACCTACTGATGATTTCCATGGGTCATGTTTTTGGATGGTGTAAAGTAGTTTAATTCTGAAGAATTCTAGAGCTGTGTTGATTCACACCATATGGGTATTTGGCTAAATCATTCCCTGGCAGAGTTACAGAGCTATAAATGTGGCAGTGCTCTTCCACTGTCACTCTTTCTGGGTTGATTCTATATTTGCTGAGGGGAAACAGTAACTGAGGCACAGATATTTGCTTGACAGATAATACTCATGGCAACAATCTCTCAGGCATTTATTGTGTACACAGCAATTGAGAACACTGACAGTTTTCCTTCACTTCATGACATAATAAAATACTACAATTAGTACAAAATGCACTCAACATTCAAAATGTCATCATCCAGGGACACTCATTGTTCCTGTGATTGATAGATTTTAGTGGAGAAGGATGAATTTACTTAAGTGATACGTATTTGCACGTGTTTTTCAATCAATGCTGATTGATTTGAATTAACTAAAGGCAATGTGATTTCCAGATTTTTGTCTTCCCACCAGGACCATTTACAGTAGTTTTGAGGTTTCCATTAATCCCTGCAATTTATTGCATAAATTGCTACTTATTTCATCATGGATAGGTGCATTTCCTATGACAAAAAAATGCTTGGTGTTTCGTTCCAGTGGTATGTCATTGGAAGGAAACAATGACTCGTCTCTGCATACTCTGATGGCTTTAGGATCACAAGCATAGGAAGTAAGGTCATCCTTATTGCAGAAGGAGGTTGTACTAGCACAATGACATTCAGGGGAATAAGGTTGCTTCTCTAATTTTGTTATAGTCAAGTGCTGTGACGGTGCAGTGGTATCTAATGGAGTGAATAGTAGGAAGAGGACAATGTTTTTGCTATGGAGACAGAAACGGTAAAAAGAACTCCCAAAGGATCAGTGGGGGAGATAATGACAAGATCCTGGTAGCTCTTCCCTGTTACTGCCTAGCAGAATATTTGGTGGTTTTTGATTGCTTCATTTACTATCAGACACTTGCCATAAAGCATTAAATTACCACATAAGTCTTCTGATAGGTAGATAGCTGTAGAACAAATGCATGCAAACCTTTATCAGCATGAGTTTGGGATGCTTGCTGAGGCACATCCTCATCAGACATTAAACCCAAGTGATAACTCAACTCTGGGGCTTGAAATTTGTATAAATCATTAAAGCTACCCAGCATATGTGGCATCTCCCCTTATTTCAGTGTCCTTGGAGGTCAGAGTGCAATAGGGTAGTTAGGTTCACTTGTGGTGAATCATTTCTTGGTTACCTGGTTCAAGCCCTGAATTGAAGCAGGTCTTTAGAAATCACACTGCTCAGGATCTTGTCCAGTCAATTTTGGCTATCTCTCTTGATCAAGATGCTATATTCCCTCTGATCAATCTAGTTGAATGTTTGACTGCCCTCAGGAAGAAATTTTGTCAACTCACTTCTAACTAAAGTTTCCTGTGTTGCAACTTGTGCCCGTCTCTCATCCTGTCTTTTGGGAGAAGTCGATTTCTGCCCTGCCTGTACACTTCTGTTAGGCAGCTGAAGACAGCAAGAAGATTCATCTGTTTCTCAGATTGCATAAATCCAGCTGTCAGCCACTCCTTGTACACCATGTGTTCTTGACCCCTTTTGACGTCTAGGAAAAAGAGAGAAAGCATAAGGACTATTTCTTCCCTGCTCTTCTTTCCCTCTTCTGTTTCTGGGTACTCAAAGCAGACATTGGTGCTGATGCTGGAGGTCAGGGGGAATCAGGAAAAAAGGGGTTACTCAGGCAGGTGTGATCTAAGCAGGCTGCCTGGGACTCATGACTGTGAATGCAAGAAATCGAATTGCAAGCCCAGGCTTGATGGGAGGCAACCGGTTACATGCAAGGGTTATCCTAACATTGGTCAGAGTCTCAGCACAGAGTCACACAAACTTTTTGAGAAAAGAGCTGGTTCTTTCAGTGTAAGACTTTTCTGCAGCACAGCAGATACCAATAAAAATTTTGAGCATGACACATCATGTGTAGATGCTGTTTATGTTGAGCACAGGTATTTTTATAATTTAAAGAGAAATCCAAAAGATGTTGTCTTGGAAGAATACCTGCCTGTATTTTTCCACCTGAATGTCAATACTGAGCAGTACAAAGTATGTACACGGACTCATTCAGTGCACCTCTGACAAGGTTGTATTCAGTGAGGCTGGCTATCTTCACAGACAAATTAGCTGTGCATGCCTGTCCGGCACAGGAAACCTTTCTTCCAGTCACTGCATGACTGCATTGTTAAATACAGAATATCTGACTGTGTAAGATGAGTTTAGCCTCAGAAGGGAGGTTTGCTTCTACCAAACTCATTCCCACTCCTTAAACCACTGTGAGCTTGAATGGGGTGAGGGGAATGGAGAAGAAATGAAGCAGTGGCTCAGTTCTTCCCTGCCTCTTCCCCTATCCTGCACAGCTGGGTTTGTGGGACGGGAACTGCACATTCTGTTCCTTTAGATATGTTGGCGAAGCTCCTTTCCCTTGGAGAACCTACTGCTGAGTATATGCAGATTGCTTAGTTAACACGTTTTTCTAGTACTCACAGTAACTGTGCCCATACAGCAGTACCCAGCAGCTTTCTGGGAGCTCATCTTGTAAAAATCCAATGAACATCTGAGGGGACATAGAAATTTCTTGCACCTGTCAAAATCTTATTCCATTGCCAATGCACAGTATGTTGCAGAAGCATTTTCAATGGTGGGAAGTAAAGTCTGGTTAATCTCCGTAAAGCTCAAAAGTAGTTCTTGATTCATCCCAATTTAATGGGTGATTCTCATGCAAGGATAGCAATGTCTACAAATTTAAGGTAGCTGTGGATTCAACAGAATACTGAGATACAGGGGCTTTCGTGTCACAATCTAGTGAAGCATAAATATATGCATGTACAGCAGTTTTTAAATTTCAGTTGAAACATCAAATTGCCATGCAACATCCACATAACTTTGTCACAATGTTTAGTGGGAAACACTTAGAGCAAAATATAACCCTCTCAGCTAAATACGTATCAGAGAGAAATATTCATGTCTTTCAGTATGGTTATAGAGGCAAACTGGAGTTAAGAAAAAAAGACATTTTTAATAGAAGTATTTATTTTAGGTTGACTTTTAATGAAATATTTGACAACCCTGAAGTACAAATGTAATTATTTACTGCAGGATTTAATTAAAATATGCTTATTTTTGGGGAAAAAAAAATTACATCTTTCCTGAAATGCCAGTGCTACACTATGCAGGCAAAATAAATAAGGCAACGCAATTTTGAAGTTCACATTTATTGTGTGTATGCTTTGAAGTCCTATTTATGGCCCAAATTCAAGAACCACTAGAGGAGATCCCTGTGGATGAAGAGTTTGTGCTGTGGGTTGGGAGAAGCAAGTAAGATCCACATATGACTCCTTTATCTCTCAATGCCACCTTCTTTTCTCCCTTGGGGAATGGCTGGTTGATCCACATAGTCATAGAACTTTATTTAAAAAACAGCAAGTTTTTAATTTATAGTAATACAAAAACCAGCAACAAAACCTTTTCTGCCTTACCCTATGCCTGCATTTCACTGCCACCAAGTTAGAGTCATCAATATGAGAGATTGGCAGGGTTTGGCCTAAAACAGTTGTTGCAATAACCTGCCTGTGTGTAAGTAGGTGCCTGTAACTTGCACTCAGTTGTCGACAGATGACTTATTAGGGTTCACGGAGCTTTGGGTCGGGATTGAGGTTACCACAGGTCTGCAGAAGATTCTGTTAGCGGGAGATGGACATTCTGGTGGACTCGTGTTGTGAAGGCAAAGGGAAGGTTGCACACATATCTCCAATACCAAATGTCCCAAATGATAAAATATATTATTATTAATAAAATTAAATATAATATTGATTAATGTTGATTAAAATATTATTATTAAAATACAATATTTCACTGATTAGATGGTGGAATTGGCTGGCATTCATAAGGGATGCGGCTCTCTCAGTGAGCTAACCTGTTCCAGCAAAAATCTGGTGAAGTTCTCCACTGATGTCTTTAAAGTGAATTGCTGGACAGACATGTTTGTTATGCAGAAAACCTAGGTATAATAGGAGAGCATATGTGCAACTCACAACTTCAAATTGATTTCATGTATCATGTGTGATGTACGTTTTCCTTAGAAAATAATCACAGCATCATTTAGTTTGGAAAAGGCCTTTAGGATCCTGCTGTCCGACCGTCAATCCAGCACTGCCAAGTCCACCAACAAACCATGTCCTCAAGTGCCACATCTACACATCTTGTAAATACGTCCAGGTTTGGTGATTCAACGCTCCCCTGAGCAGCCTGTTCCAGTGATGGACAGCTCTTTCTGTGATTAAATTTTTCCTAATATCCAATCTAAATCTCCCTTGGTGCAGCTTGAGGCCATTTCCTCTCATCCTGTCACTTGTTGTCTGGGAGGAGACCAATCCCCACCTGACTACAACCTCCTTTCAGGCAGTTGTAGAGAGTGATAAGGCCTCCCCTGAGCCTTCTTTCCTCCATACTAAACAACCCCAGTTCTCTCAGCTGCCTCTCATCAGACTTGTGCTCCAGACCCTTCACCAGCTTTGTTGACCTTCTCTGGACTTGCTTCAGCACCTCAATGTCCATCTTGTAGTGAGGGGTCCAAAACAATATTCAAGGTGTGGCCTCACCAGTGCCATGTTCAGGGGGACAGTCACTGCCCTGGTCCTGCTGGCCACACTATTGCTGACACAGGCCAGGTGCCACTGGCCTTCTTGGCCACCTGGGCACACACTGGCTTATGTTCAGCTGCACCCTTGGGTCCTTTTCTGCTGGGCACCTTCCCAGCCACTCTGCATCAAGCCTGTAGTATTGCAAATGCCATGCTGCAGGTGTGCAAAAAGCCAGTGTTTTCAAACTTTTCTGTTCAAAGGGCATAACTGCAAGAGTAGACTGTATGTATGCACGTGAAAAATGCGAAACACTCCCACTGGCTATAGGAGACTCTGGGCTTCCCAGAACTCCTCTCTAAGCAATCCTAATGGCTGAATATTACAAATGTCATCCTCTGCTTCTTCCAGGTGCTTTTTCAATAGTAATGATGGAGAGAATAGCTTTTTGTCACACAAGTGGCCTCAGTTTCCAGTAAACATTGCCCATGATGACACCCTGAAGGGGAATCTGAAAGAAGAATCAGTTTGGCTTGGCTTGCACATGTGTTGCTGTCTGCACCAGGTTAAGAGAGTATAAAAATGCTGCTGACAACTCCCCTTAGGGATTCCCTTGGGAATTCTTACCATGCGGAATAATTATCAGGGCTCTGGGGAAGCTGTGGGGGAGCTTCCTTTCCCTTCAGGGACTCTGACGAATAACTCAAGCTCCCTTGGTATTTGCACAGCTCTCTCTGTATGAAGGACCAGGATTTAAAGCAAACAAACTGGTAGCTACAAACAGAAAAAACAAGCAAAAAACAATCTAGCCATGTCTAAACAAAGCATCCTGCAGCCAGACCTAGACAAAAAAATAAGTGATGTTGTTAAGGGTGTGTGTTCCCAGAGCAGCTCCTGGCAGGTTCAGTGGGAAACACTACCTCCTTCGTGCAATGAAAATCAGGTCATTCGCTGAATGCCTGAACATGGATTTAATAGCCTCACTGGGGTGAACGTGGTTTTCCTCCAAGGAGCTTTTGGCCTTATGTTACGTGTTTTGAAAAGGACCCACTTCTCCCCATCCCATCCCTAAAAAAAAATTTTAAAAACCCAACTGCTGTAAATCAAGGAAAATTCATAACTTGCTTGAGGTATCACAGCTGTTGATTAAAGACTCAACATCTTTGGGAGTGCATTGCTGCTAGGAAGATAAAAATCTTTTTGACAAAGTTGTGACCATAAAAATTGCAAGGCTTTAGTCAACAGTTAGAGAGGATTTGCATCTCCCTTATAATAAATAACAATAATAATAGTTCACATTTATATGGTGCTTCCAGATTCAAAATGTTTTACAAACATCAGCTAATTAATCTTACTGAAATACTTTCTCTTGCAATACAGTGATATACAGTCCAAAATGTATCTCATAAAGGGGGCTAATGACTCATAAAATGCAGCATTTTCCTTGCTGTGTGACTATCACTGGTTTTTAAAATGGCAAATACAAAAATCACACACCTTTATATTTATGCAGCCTGTTCTTCAATTACTACATCTGTGCAGAGGCCACTGTGGTTATTTGGGTTGGGAACATGACTGGAATTTGGATCTCCAGTTGGAACCTCTAGTCTTTTCATTCTGTTCTCTGGGATTTGTTCACCTTACAGGGGATTTGTGTCAGTCATCAGAAGCCTGATGAAGCTGATGGTCCCCAGCTCCTGCTTAAGGAGGGGCTGCTCAAGGGGCCAAGACAGAGCAGGCACCCATCTGTGGGGCAGAATGGGGGTTGCTTCCCTCTCTGCAAGGTCTGCAGAGACCATGGAGGCAGAACAGCATTGGCAGCTCTTGTAAATACTCCTTGAAGATTTTCTTACTGTATCTGGGAGACCTGAAAGGAATATGTGCCTAATTTTCACTCCTTCTGTATCCCTTTCCTTGTATATCCCATGTAATACAATGTCTCTGAAGGAACGTGGATCAAACCTGTGGTGGTGCAAAGGTGTTCTTGACAGCACAGTTTTTAGCATATATTTCTTGACCAACAGTGTATTTGTTTTGCATTGCAAGGTTCTGGTAGTGGGTGTCAGCAGGGTTGACTTCTGTGAGAAGCTGCCAGAAGCTTCTCCCATATCCAGCAGAGCCAATGCCACCCAGCTCCAGGATGGACCAATGCCGAGCATATCAGTGATGGTGGTAGCACCTCTGGGGTGCTAAGATTTAAGAAGGGGGAAACAAAGCCTGTGCATCATCATCCAGATGTTTATTGGATGAGAAAATGTGCGAGCAAGAACTGTGCAGACACCAAGGTCAGAGAAGGAGGAGAGGTGCTGCTCTAGGCACTGAAGCACAGATTCCTCTGCAGCCTGTGGTGCAGCCCGTGGTGAGGCAGAATGTGACCCTCCAGTCCATGGAGGACCACAGGGGAGCAGCGATCCACCTGCAGCCAATGGAAAACCCCAGAGTGGAACAGGTGGAGGCCTGATGGAGGCTGTGACCCAGCGGGAAGCCCATGCTGGAGCAGGGTCCTGTCTCACACTGGAGTAGGGGAAGAGTGTGAGGCATCCTTCCTCTGAGAAGGAATGAGTGGTAGAGACAATGTGTGATGAACTGACCACAGCCCCAGTTCCCTGTTCCTCTGTGCCACTGGAGGGGAGGAGGTAGAGAAAACTGGAAGCAAAGTTAAGCCCTGGAAGAAGGAAGGAGTTGGAGGCAGGCATTTTAAGATTTGTTTTTATTTTCTCATTATGCTACTCTGATTTGATTGCTTATAAATTTAACTAATTTCCTCAAGTTAAATCTGTTCTGCCCATAACTGGTGAGTGATCTTTCCCTGTCCTTAATCTAGACCCACAAGCCTTTGGTTGTATTTTCTCTCACCTGTCCAGCTGAGGAGGGGAGGGAAAGAGCAGCTTTACTGGGCACCTGATGTCCAGCCAGGGTCAGTCCACCACAGACTGTCAATATTTTTGTGAGAATCCTACCAGTTAAACCATGCTGTTGACATATTGATGATAGTGGCAAGAGAGCTTTTCCTGTAGTTCCCTGGAAAAAAATCTCTGTGTCCCCGGTGCAGAGGACATGGTTTCAAAAGCTGGAAGCATAAAATAGTGTTGTAACTAGGGATTTTCTTCTCTCATTATGTGTGGTACCTTTATTCAAAAAGATTGGGTAACCTTACGGCTTTCACCATTGTTTACTGCTTCTTACTTGACGACAAATCTAGGCAAAAATCTGCTAATATTTAAACTAACTAAAGATTGAGCCAGACTCAAGCCAACCTTTGCACCAGAAAAATATACTACTGACTTTTCATTCTAATATATTTTACTTTCTCTTTGACTTACTAATTAATGCCACAACTGTAGTAGCATTTTTTATAGTAAGAGGTAAGATTGATTGCATGGCTATGGAGTTATCATGCAGGATGAGATAATTTTTCAGTGCTTTTGTTTTCTCTCTGTAGAAATCTCGAAAGACTGCATTTTAGGTCTTGACTTATCTGAATGCTACTTTATTCCTTATATGTAGTATCAGAAGCATTACAGGGAATGCAAAAATAGTTTACTAAGTCTACAAGGCCCATTTAAGCTGACAGAGTGGTACAAAGTGTCCTTAAACATTTATGAGAATCAGACTGTTGGGGCTTTTGTTTAACATAGATCCATGCTTGGTTTAAATCAGTTTGTTGACTGAAAAAATGACAGCAGAGGAAACCAAAACCAATGGAGTTTGCTCTCCTGTCACAGGCAGATCTTTTTGCCTGACAACAAATGAGATGATGACATCCTAAAATTTTTTCAGCAACTTCCAGTATGTGTCTTTCAGCTGTGCCATTCAGTCCTGCCAGGCCCAGCCCAGCACAGATCCTGAGTCAGCTCTGAATTCAAAACCTCAGCAGTCCTAAGAGCCTTGCTGTGACTTCAGGAGAGGAGCAATTACCTGCATTATGGAAAGCCTCTGTAAATCAGCACTGGGGAGGAAGGACCTGGAGGCATCCAGCCATGGCTGTCAGCTGCTGGCATGTAGCCCTAACCTGTCCCTTTCCTCCATCCTTGTTTTCCACAGCCCTGCCTCCCATGGCACAGCTTTAGGTTTTCTAGCAGAAACCCTTACCTGAATAAGCAGGCTTAGAGGAATTTGAACCCTCCAATGACTCTTGAAATGCTTTGCCTCAACTGTGAAAGGCTGCTTTGAAAAAAAAGGATAATTGATCTCCCCTTGCATATTCGATGCATAAATGGTGTCTCCTCACTACAGTATCTGCTTGCTGCTTTTTCTTTTTGTTACCACCAAAGAGCCATCATTACCATGGAAGCATGAGCCAGGTAATCTCTGGTTTGTGCTTTGTCAGCAGGGAAGCTGCCTGAGTTCAGGCTGCAGCATGCTTGCTGATGATGCGTGATATCAGATGCATGGAACCAGTTTTCTGCTCCAAGACCCACTTGTAGGATTGCCCAACAGCAGAACATAACTTTTCTTTGGAACTTCATCAGATTTGAGCTGACAGTTGTCAACATGTGAGATGTAAATATGGAGCTTTTATGGTCAAAGTTATAAAAAAGTTTGTTTTTAGGCTCGAAACCTTGCTTTAGGCAGTAACACACGATGCTTCAGTGGAAGGTTTTGCGGCGTATCGGCACGCAAAGCGCAGTCCCTAGACAATGATAAGGCTGGAAACATTTATTAGAAAAGCATACAGATTTTATAATATTTTTACCATCACATTAAAATAACATGCCTCTAGACAGCCAATAAAATAAATTATTTGAGCATCAGACCATCTCTTTCAGACCAAGCGTTTTGTTATAGCTTATTGCAAACTACTGTGGTTCTATCTGTTACATTTTAGAAACTTTCTTACATCTTCTCCCTGGCTCAGCGGAATAAGCTTCTTTTATTTAACCAAGCAGTCTTTGTTCTTCTTTTACTAAGCCTCTTTTGTTTTCTCGCCCCATAAGGTATGTCTTTCAAATCATACCTTGCTTCTAGCAAAGTATTTTTTGTATGTTATCACATCACGTGAATAATGTTTATATCATCATGAGTATTGTCATGACCTCATACTTACAAGACTAAACTCTGTGCTTTATTTACACATTTGAGAATAATTGTGTTTAGCTATAATTTCCATTTAAGCCTAAAAATAAATGTTTGTGACATCTGAGCATGAGTTTGTTGTTCTGACTATTCTTTGCATTCAGTACTGAGCATGGAGCCCTTTTCACATTTTTAAACTGAACCACATTGTCAGCTGGATGAGGGGAAGACTAACGAAAACTTTGCTGGTAATCAGGGATCAGCACTGTTTGCCAACTTTTAATTTACCTAAGTGTTAAGGAATTGATCATAATGTATGTGCAACCACTTAGTGATAAGTAGAGAACAGTTTAGGATAAAAGTGACCCTGAGATTAGCTCAGCTGTTTAGAGCATGGTGCTAATAACACCAAGCTTGTGGGTTTGATCCCTGTACAGGCCATTCACTTAAGGGCTGGACTTGATCATTTGTGTCCCTTGCAACTCAGAATATTCTGCTATCTGTGTATCATATATCTTGAAGTTGCCATGAAACTAATACATGGAAGTATTCCCTCTTTCCAAATAGCTGTATACAAAATGCTCTGGACAGATGCTCAAGCTAGTATAAAAAGGATAAACTCTCAGAAACTAGAGAAGACCTCATGAGAAACAGGTCAGAATGTGGAGTTAGCTAGTGGGGAATTGGGCAGGAGAGGGAAGTCCAAATGGCATGTCTTACATCACACGGCTCTTTCAATCATTATTTTTCTTAAAACAAAAAGAACTCCTGCATTTTAAAGTTGAGTGGATAGAGTCTCCAGCCAAGGTATGTGAAACAGAGGGCCAACCCTCCTCCCTTTGGAGGTATTGAAAGCCACATCTTCATAAGCAAGGAGAGAATATTGTTATAATTTATTTTGGGAGATATGGATCTGAACCTTTTTTGGGAAAACACCTGCTTCAGAGAAGCATTTAGCATCAAAGTTTTGAGTATAAGCACGTAGACTGCACTTTAATTACCCTGTGGGTACCCAGGCCAGAGTCCCATGCACACAGAGATGATAACATTGCCAAGCTGACAGCAGCAGTACTGCAGCAAACCTATGGTTTTGACTGTAGTATACTTGTCTTATCTCCTTTGACATCTCTTTTGGGAGAGCTATTGAAGAGAAGTAACTTTTGGTATATGAGAAGAAAAAGATAATTGTGTGCAGGAAGAGTTTTTGACAAGAAATTGGAATGTCCCTCCTCAGCCTCCTCACATCCTCTTCTGTCAACCCATACATTATAAATAGAGTTGTTCTGATAAATCTTATACATTTTTCCTTTCAAGACTTTTACATCATTTTGATTGACATTAAGGCAATTACAGAGAAAATTCTAAACCATTTCTTAAACAAAAAAGAAATAGTTTAGCTCCTTTTAATAATGCCTACATATTTGAAGAAAGATGAGCAACCTCTCTGTAATTTTGGAACCCCTGTAAAACATCCCTTTCACTGCATCCTCACTCGTAGGGATCTGTAAGGAATAATTAGGATAATTCTGTGTAGATTTAAGCCCCTTGAAAGAGTTTATTCTGCCTAGAATTACCATAATTTATTTATATATTTTTAAATTTCAAAAGCAAAGGACTCGTTATAGTCAAGTACAGTTCTTCCAAGCTAAACCAGACTAATATTTTACAACAATTGTAGCACATTGTGGAAAGAACAGAAATAAATAAATCAGTTGGTGAGCCATTATCATTCACTTTACATAGTAAAAACCAAATACGACTCTCATTTCCTAACTTTCATTGAAAATAAATTGAAAAAGTATATCATTCTTTAACCTAGCAAGGAAAGAGAGAATTGCCTAATATTCTGCAATGCACATTACTTGTGTAATATATATATTAAAAAAGGGGGGGGGGGAAAGAAGGAAGACGTGAGATGATTTGAAGCTGTAAAAGTGGATTATCATATCCCAGAATCTTAAAAGACTCATTTGAAAGAGACAGAGAATAAAGAAGAAAAAATCAATTAAGAGTAAGCAAAATAAATAGCAATTGTTCTGTCTTCCTACACTGCTTTGCAGCTACTCTATCAAGCAGATAACAGGGTAGGTGGGTGTGGGTGTTGTAAAGGTCCAATTGGCTCAAACCCTCAGATTTCTGATAGAGTGTATAACACTGAAATATTACTTTTCAAGGATGCCGATATAATTACATAGACTTTTCATCTGGAAAGTAAAAGAAACTTACTATCAATTTTCTTCCAGCTCAGTTGATTGAAGTCACAAAAGTAAAGCAAAGAGTAAGCCCCCATGGCTCTTTGTCAGTGTGTTCAGGCGCATGTGAAGCTTTGGTAGCCTAGATGAACGAGCAGGGCTGTCCTCCATAAGATATCATCCTTTTCCCAAACGCCTGACCTGGGAGTCAGTCACGCTGAGCACACTTTTGATCTTCACTCCTCATTGACCAGACTAAGCACTGAGCCCGGTAATTTGGTGAGTTTGACCATGTGACTCATGCTCGGCCTCCTACGTCTGGCCACGCCAACAAAACTAATTTCCAGAGCAAAGAAACAATGATCAGTTTACAAAAACTCTCCTCCAACACAGGAAGTTTTGGATCAAGCAGCTGTGCAGAAAGACTTCTTAATTTTTGTCACTTATCCCTTCTAGCGCTCAAGGGTGGTTCATCCCAGATCCCATCACTTTGTGACTCATTACTACTGAAACCTGTAGGAATTCCATAATCACAGTTTTGGATTTCTACAACAGCTTTCTTGATGTTTTCCATCTTAAGGGCCTCAGATAACCTGTGCCAGAGGGTGATTTATGGCCAGCTGACATGTCTGGGGTGCTGAGAGCTAGTGAAACGCACACTGATGAGAAACCTGCTCACAAAGATAAAGTGTGTTTTTTGCAATTTGATTATACATAGAAAACACTGTCCAGTTTTCCTTGGAGCAGCTGCTGGTCACACATTAATCACCCTTTAGAAAAGACCATTACCAAAGGCTAATAAGGTTTAACCCTGTTGAGGAGAAAATATTTGTCCTGTAAAATATTTTTCAATACTCAAGATGTAACGACTTCCTTCAGAAAAAAAATGGCAGATTCTGTGTTTAGGGGAAACTAAAGAGTTATATAGTGTTCAGCTCCTTCAAAGGACCGCATGAGACACAGGACGCAAATTATATTCTAATTTGTAGTATCCTAATTGTGTCAGGTTACATGGAGAAATAAACAAAGCCTTTTCCATATAATATACCTGACAAGCATCTATTATAGTATTCTCCAGAAGCAATTTCCAGTGAGCTGTATTTTTGTACATAGTCTTATTAAAAAGTAAAGGAAATCGGAGAGTATATTTGACAGATAAAATTAGAAAATTAATGGACACAGATAATCCACTCAGATATTCATAACAGGTGCATGAAGAACCAAATTCAAAGGCATAGGAGAGGAAATACTTTAATTCATGAAGAGAAAAGTGAATGGTACTATTGGTTTGTTTTCTTATTCCTTAGTATTATTAACTTACAAACATGCATACCAACAGTAGCTCCAATAAGTACTGACCAAAACTGGAAATATTTTTGGTCAAATGCTTTACATATACTACATCTGACACAGTCTGATTCTCCCCTCTTCTCCCTCCTTCCCAAAAATATCCATTTATACATTGTACTCAAAGTAAAAAGCACGCAAATTTTAAGTGAATGCTAAATACAATTATCATCACAATAATATTGCTTTGTCCATAGACATATTCACATAATGTGAATGATTTCCTGGTTTATTAATAAAGTCATATAATAATTTTGTTTTCACTTTAAACTGCCTGCTCTTTCTTGCAGAAAATGTATGAAATAGTTCACACTTTTCCTCAATTCTTTTTAAATGCAAGATTTAAAGTGGATGTGAGAAGTGTGGATCTGCGCACATTTTAAATGTCATTATATGAAGTTCTGTGCATGACTGTTCATTTTTATAGCCACTGGAAAAGCTCAAATTGATTTTGAACTTTACATCTGCCATAGGAATGTATATTAACAGATGATGGACAAATCTGCAACTTCGTATAGTGGCTACTGAGTAAGTGACAGGTCTTATATCTGCTGGGAATAGTGGTGTTCAGGACTATTATCAACAGATTCCGTCCTAAAGGATGCTTTGTTTTCATTGTATTGAGCATATTCTACCCAAGGATATATTTTTTACAAAATTTCTTTAATTAATTGTTATTGAGCAAAAAGCCATTAGTAAGAAATTATTTTCAAAATTTGGCACTGTATAAAATACTTTTTTGATGATGATTTTTATATTTATCTTCAGTTTGGGAAGGTAGTACAAGATGATAGAAATAAAATAAACCACAGTCTGTGGTATGCCTTAGATGCGGCATTGATTATGCGGCTGTGACTTTTCCATTGTGCCCCTGTTCCTGCCACCCAGTCAAGCTCCTGACAGTAATGATTCAGGTTCTCATTCTTATTGAGCATCCCTTTCTATTTCTGTAAAAAGGCTTTTGGCTTCTAAACAGGTGTAACCCTCTTTTCTGTACCTCATTAGGCACTTTGCCAAGGAGAGAAAGGCTGATTCAACTTTCCTGTCAAACTATCTCTTTTAAAGTGGTACCTTTGAAAGTGAGATCTGATATTTTGCTCATGTATCTGGACTCAAGTTTGGAAGGCAACAGACCATTCTTGGTTATCCCAGAAATAAAATTCTTAAGCTTTAAGGCTGACATTGGAACACAGGGGTTTTTTCCTGCATCTCTCACTGAAAAATATATATTGTGTTTCAAATACTTCCAGTAAATTTGACCACAGATAAATAGACCTGTCATGGTTTTCTTAAGGTGTAATTATTCATATGAAAAAAGCTTTTCAGAAGATCAATTCTGATGGTTTTTATTTGGGAAACATTTGCTTTGGAGTAAAAGGGGCTTCAGCCCATGCAGAAGCTGAAAAAAATAGATTCTTCATGTTAATATGGTTATATCTGGTGTGTTTATCTTCTACATATTTGGTCTGCAGCCCTCCTCAAAACCTGTTAGGGTGTTCCTTGCTCTGGGGAGCTATCTCAGTGCCACCCCAGTACAGCCACACCCTTTCTGTGTACACCCCAGTAATGACATCCTGCAGTTCCATTGCCCACAGCCAACGGAGCTCCTTTTCTTGAGGAATGATGCCTTGTACGTCCTTTGTTTCCATTCTGTCAAGGTGCCTTGCCAAGTCATTTAGGATCCCTTCTGATTCAATGACTTATTGGTAAACAAAAGGCCATCTCACTCTATTTTCATCCTTTCCAAGATATTTTTGCTAGCAGAAGGCCTAGGAATGAATGTTCTGCATTGGAAGTCTGGCCTCTAACCTGGTTGCAAGTTGGTATGGTATATGTCGGTATATGTAACTTTTACACCTACATAGATCACAGTTAAATGATGAATGTTAAGGCTGAGGTTTATGCAACCAGCTACAATATTTAGCTGGACCATTCCACATGGAATAAATAGTGATTATATGAAACCTTCTCTAACTAGTTTTAATTTCAATTGTGGGTGCAAGTGCGGATGTGCTGAATGCACAGATAATAATAATTTGAAAAAAAACTACCAGTTTTTTCTTGCTTCTTTTTAATTTGTTAAATCTCTACTGTAGCTGTCACATGCCAAAGCTGTGTGTTCAGGATTTCAACAATCACTTCCTAAGCTAAAGCTAAGCCTATTTTGCGCATTTGATCATAGTCTCAGCCTATATTTATGCTCTTGCTTGCCTGTTTTTCCACCCAGCCAGCACCTACACTTTGCTCCCTTCACCCTGGACTCAATCCAGCTTAGGAAATGAGATCTCCAGTGCTTTTGCCATGGGACTTGCACCTCACGTGAACAGTGATCAGCTGCCTCCAGCAAAGCTGTGGGGGCCTGACTTGCTCCAACTATTCGGTGATCAACCCCGTGGTTGTGACCAATGAGTCACAGATGCCAAGGGGTGTTGTGTTGGGAAGAATCACCCAGGCTGGTGGGGATCTCAGCTGGGAGGCAGGAGCTGGCAATGGTCACTGCCTGGCAGTGGGGCCAAGGTTGGCTGACCTCAGCTGCAGGGCCTGCCTGGGTCCAAATCTGAGCTCAGCACCATGAACCAGCTTCCTTGGCGTCCAGCCTCAGCCTGGGCAAACAGGCTGTATGGGAACATCCCACTCATCTGAAAGCACATGCAGTTGTGTCACCATAACACCTGCACCACTATAGCCTCTCTCAGACTTCTACCATACAGGCTTAAAATTAATAATGTAAAGAAAACAAGGGAAGAAATTAATTTAAGGAGCTCCTGATGATGCCAGCTAATGTGTCCATCTATCCAGAAAAGAAGATTATATATACAAGTTACAAAGAATGTTTGCAAACATTATCGTTAATGTGCACACCTTACCAACATACATTGATTTTATACACATCCTTTAATTTAAATAGCTTTGATTTTCTGTCTGGAAGACAAAAGAGAACATTAATAGCCATCACTTACTGAATTTACAGAGTTGTGCATTAGTGCCTCTAAAATGATCTTGTGTTTGTTATGCTTTAAATATTAATATTTAAAAGAATATTACAAATGCTGGTAACCTGAGTCATGTAGACATTATAGAAATAAATAGCATATTTGATGTTAATTCACCCTGTTACTTCCTATCACCCTCCATAAAATAGTATATTTCTTGCAAAGCTACCAGTAGCAATCTCTGTGTGCCAGTTTATTACCTGTATAGATATCATTATTCCCCTGTGACAGTAAAGTCAAAGTCAAGGCATTTTTCATAAACTAGGAAAAAATATCTTTCCAGTGACATATGACACAACCTTCAACTACTAAATGAATCCAAGAAAAATTCTCTTTTGGGAAAAGACCTTGCATATGATTTGTCAGCCTTAAAAATATTTCTTGAGAAAGTTAATTCTGAGAGACTTTACAGCTGAGCACTGTTTTCTGTTTATATTTAAACTGTACTCTGCTATGATGCATTTCAGAACCAAAACTACAGAACAAAAATTTGCTTTGCTATATTTTAGTTGTACAAAGACTGTAGGCCCTCATGGTGAAATTTGAGACCCTACTGGAAATCTCACATAAAAACTGTATTTGTAAATGTCATGTCATGATTTTCAGCACCGAAATGTTCCAAGAGATTGATGCTGTGATGAGGAGCCTGAGGAATGGAGACTAAAACCGAGGTGAGATGTCTGGGGATTGACAGGGGAGTTAAAGTAGAATGAAGTGGTTGAAGCAAAAAGCCATCAGCTTTGGGGAGGAGGGGAGGACAGAATGATATTCATAAGAAGAACACATTCTTTACAAACTCTCACCCAGATTTAACCTCCCTTTTGCTGGTGCTAAAGCTGTCTCTGTAAAGCCGACTGGCACCTGGGCTCCTTAGTGTATATGATGGGGCCCATATGTAGGATGATAACCTAGACATGCTACTGCACCCCACAGTTACTGAGAAACACCGTGCTTGCCCACAGCCCAGGAAGGGTTAATGGCTTAATTACCTCCCCTAGCTGAGATGAAGCTGTGGATCTAAACCAGCTGCTGTAAGAGACAGCTGCCTGGTCATCATGGAGCAGCAAATGGGGAGGCTGCAGGCTGCCCTGGAGCCTTCAGAAATACAGGCTGACAGGAGTGATAGAAAAAGCTATGTGGAGAGAAAAATGGCCAAGCAGGGAGATAAGAAGTTGCAACAGAAGGAGAAGAGGTAGGGAAGGGTGATCTGCTACTGTTTGCTCTAAAGCTGTCAGGAAAGAACATCTCTGGACATCCCACCTGAATGGACTAGAGTGTTCGAAGTTAGAGTAAGGGCTCATAACTGAGTTTGCAAGCCCTTGTACATGGTCACAGGTTGATGATCTTATGGTTGGGTAGGGTGGCATGGAATGGGGATGCTTGTCTTCACTGCAAGGCTTCTGCTGCCTTGGTGAGATTCAGCTGTACAATACAGCTCAGTGCTGTGCAGAGACCCTGAGGCTACCCTCTGATGGCAGCACTGTGACAACTGTGTTGTGCTTGCTCTTGCACAGGTGATCTTGCTGAAAAACATATTGGAGCAGTCTGAACAGCACAGTGTTTAAAGCAGCTAAACCTCTTCACCCCAGCTGGATCACAGCTCTTCCAGGTGATGCTGTGCTATATAGACATACTAAAAATACTGCAAAAGCAAGGCTGTGGGGTTTGCTGAAACAGGGTGACACTGCTAGTCTTCTCTATCCTGCAGACTTGGAAAATTAAGTTTGCCATCTGCATATTCATATAGTCTTAGAATTGGAATTTCCTGGGGTCTGGAGAACTTGCATTTCAAATAAAACCATGGGAAATTATTTATGTAAGTAACTCTTCAAAAGCAAATTGAGCAGCTTTTTTAGGAACGGAGGTACATGAAAATTGTCTCGGGAGTGGGGCAGGCAGGATGGCTACATCCCTGCAAAACTGGGGTCTGGATTCTGTCACTGTCTGACTCGAACCTGGCTATTTGTGAGCACAGCTGCCAGTGAGAAGGTCAGACCACCCAGCTGGGGCTGAAGGGCATCATGCTTGGTGTGTTTGGTAGGAGACTGACCTGGGCAAAGCATAGCTTGTGGTGTATGCCTGTTGTTTCTGATGCAGGAGAGGCTAAAAACCCCTGATAGAAAATGGAATTCAGTTCTATTAAGTACTTCCCGAAAATAACACAAGGACCTTCTGTATGAACAATGGTTGCAGTCCTGGGCATCTCACTACTTTTTTCTATAGAGCATTTGTTTTTTTCCATTACGCTCACTCTCACCATTTAAACATCATTGATACTTTTTCAGAATGTCAGAATTTCAAGCATGTAAAAAAACCCCCCCAAACATACATTTATATCTCATTTTTAAGCATGCGGCCATTTCTCAGTACAGTAAGTGCAACTTTCTAACAGGCAGGTTGCCAGTCTATGTCTTCTGGTGCTGGTAATTATGTAGAAGCACCTGGTAACTGATCATAGTCTGGTCTGTGTGAAGGTTTGGGAGGGAAAAGGTGGGGAAAGAGTGATAAGAATAACTGATGCATGGTGGTGTCATGCAGAGATGGCTGTCTGTAGCTGTATCCTCAGCAACTGCTGAAATGTGAGCACAGGGTGAAAGCTCTCTCCCTTGCTGTGTGTCATTCTTCATTCAAACTTATTGTAAATCCTTTCCCTCCTCCCGTCTTCTCAGTAGAGAAGCATTTGCCCGTATTTGTGTTTTGCAGTGGGTGGCTGTTCAGCTCATGGTGAATTTTGGAACATAACTGGCTATCCCAGATGTTGCAATCCCAGTGTTTCCATGGGGTGTAGCATCCCGACACCATATAGTCATTAATGGCTCTTTTCCTCAAAGGCTTTTCCAGTGTTTGGAGGGCTGAAGTTAGTGAAGGGGCTATGGAAGAAGGCTGTGGCTGTACTCAGAAGTCAGCTGCTGAGTTTTCTCCAGTCTGGGCTAGTGAGCCAACTGTTGGACCATGCTTTCTATTGTTTGACCTGAACTTACTGTGTTTGAACTTATCTAAGGCTCAGAGAAACTGCTGGACACCTACCTACTTGTTGGTAGGGCAGTTTACTGGGCTTTTCATCCTTGGGAAACTTCCCCAACTTTCAATGCCTGCTGTGGCATATGCTTCTGTGAAGCTCCTTAGTCTCTTTCCATCTAAGAAATAGCTATATCTGATCCTGGGAAACTGCATTTTCCTCTGTCTTATATTTTATGTCACTTGTTCTGATCATATGTCTAAGAATGATACCTAATTTCAGTAAAACTCAAGGCTACCATTTAAAATAACCCCTCTCCTTACCAGAAAGATTACCTGATATGTGACTGCTTGATTAAATTGAAGAGATTTTCAGGGATGGCTTATTTTGCTTTATAAGTCTGTATTTAGTAAGAGAGAATGCAAAGGAGCTGATGTGGACACAAAAGCTTTAGTAGAGGGATTTTTCAGCTTTCTGCAGCATTCTGTGAGAACTCTGTGTCTCTCACGAAAACTATGCAAAACACTGCTACGGGTTTTTGTAAACTAATTCTTTATCTTTGCACCTGCTGTTGTTCAGTTAGTGTTGTTATGGTACACTGAGGAAAATATTTTGAGATGGGTCTTGTATAGCCTCCACCAATCATTCTAGGAGGTGGTTGACCAAGGGACCAATAGTACCATGCTACTCTTGCGAATCAAGTTATATAAACCGATTTATAATTAATTAAATAAGCCATTTTCTCTGGATCTTGGTTGTGTCGTTTCTCACCATCCCAGGTACAACAGCAACAGAGCTGACTAGATAAAACCCAGAACTGTAAGCTTAAAGTGGTTTCAATGTGTATGCAGAACAAAATGGGGTCTTATAATGTGCAAAAAATTATTTTTCTTGTAGCTCCCAAAACTGTCAGCATTAAGAAAAGCAACAAAAATGATAATGAAAGTAATAGAAAGGGCTCTTTAAAAATTAGAAACATTAGAAACATTCTCTCTGCTCCTTTCAAGAAGACAAACTGACCATAATTCCACTGTCCACAGTTGTCCAAGTAATGAATGAGGAGTGTTTGAGCTGTTCTCTAAGGTCAGGGGACAGCTTAGTCACTAGTGTTGTATTAAACAACACTTATTGTGACCACACTCCAGCCAGGTTTTGATCTGAATGTCCTTTGTAGTACACATGTTCCCTGACACTTTTAATTTTTATATATGCTTTTTAATTTCTCTACTTTATCAGCAGAATGAAAAGCTGGTGTATGCAAATCCACCCTGAATTTCACAAGCAAGTATGCTATGATGCTGTATCTGATCATTCATCTTTTCCAAAAGTGGGATTAGTGGGAGTTTACAATTATCTAGCTTTACTTCTCTCAAAAAGGTGTTGCAAAACTAATGTCACTAAGACACAAAACCATTTTTCTTGTGGCAAAAATCACACAAGTCAGAGCTTGCCACTTACATTTTCCAGGGTAAGTTTGATGATTATCCTGTAAATGAACATTGATTTTTTTTCTGTAGATCCCATTATTTTCAATCCAGAGAGATTGTTCTGTCTTCTTGCATACCTATTATAAATGAATAGCAAACATTTTTTGCCATACAGTATTGCTTTTTTTCTTAAAGAAAGAGATGGTCTAAACCCTTAAACCAAACCTCTCCCCTCCCTATGATGTTCTGAGTGCCGGATCCAGACTATTCTAAGTGCAGGAGATATTTCTGTGCTTTTATAACTGGCTGACCCACAAGGTGGCACTAAAGAGAAAAGTGACAACTTGGCTAATAAAAAGTGAAAACCAAAGGCAAAATACCATATGCTAAATCAATATTATTTTAATTAGGAGCATACTTCCTTTATTGTCAGTTAAATTTTATTTTGTGAAAAGCCTTAAGCTATATAGCAGCAAAGATGGTTCATTGCCCCCATCCCACATCAAAAGTTAAGTTTTTAAGAGAATGAACAAGACACAGGTTGTCTGCTTATCACAGCTCCAGAACCTTAAGGAAGATAATTGTGATCAAAATGTAGTTAATCAATTTTCTTCTAAGGAATAAGGAACTCAAATGAACTAAAACCTGGAAACTTCTTTTCAGTCATTAGTCATGTTGGTAAGAGATATGACACAAGGAATTACTTATTGCCTGCAATGTGAGTGTATTTTCTACAGCAATGTTTTGATTGTTTAATTTTCGTGGCTTTGTTGTTAAGTGCTCTGGTCTTACTTCATAAGCAAATCATTTGAAACATTGGATTCTGTGATCATGACTTTCATACCAACAGGGGTTAAATCTTGCCACTTTAATGATGAATATGAATCCTCACCAAAACCATTTTAATCGTGAAACTCTTTTTGAGATCCAAGTTATACGTGAGTAGTTAGATTAACACTTTTCTAACAAGAAAGTAGCAGCCACGACTGCTGATGACTGTTCTGTAGACTGCTGACATGAAGCTTACAACATAATGAAAAAAATGATATCTGGGTCATTTTTAGACCTTTATAACCAGACTAGTTACAATATTTTTAATTTTCCTGATACATGTGCCTATGGTATCAGCAGTATTATGGGCGATAGGGGGCAGGAGTTTACTTGCAGAAACAAACTCAAAATAGTAGTAATGCATTAAGAAGAAAATCCTTAAAACCATTATGAAATATTTTTCTCTGAATTGAGTGGTGTTACAGAATACCTGGTAGCGTGCTCTGGAGCCCATCAAATGATCAGATATATTGGTAATGTATTTTGGGTCTTAATGGGATCCTTAATGAAATTGCAACTTTACAACTACCCTGGAAATCAAGAGTGACCCATAGGTAGCTTGAAAGACTTAGATCTAGAATTATTACTAAGTAGGATATTTTCATGTATTTTAAACATTGGTTAAATTATCAGTTCTGCTGCTGCATTTAGAATAGTTCTATCACTACAAATAGTTACTTGTTTTGTTTTTGGTTTCATTTTTTTTTTAATCAATAACTGGTATTCTACACTCAAAAGATTTTGTTCGATTTGCTCACATTATTAATTTTGTGAGGAAATTGAAGCATCTAACCCTCAGGATCCCAGTAAAATCAAACCCAGACAAATTTTGGCTAAAAAGAGCACTGACACAAACAATCTCGCCCAGTCAGCTGAACTTACCTTCCCTTTCATAATTTGTTCCCCCTGTTTATGACTCACCTTCAGCACTTGCTCTATGTTAAAGGCCAACCCAAAGAAAGTCATGTTCTGACAAGTACCGGTGCTTTCTTGGAAGGAATTATAAAATCACAGCAACCATAAACACATGCTGACTTTTTTCCTTGCAGTCCTTATTGAGAGAAAGTTTGGGATCAATCAGCATTTAGACTGAGGAATCTCACAGTGATTCTGCTATCGATGCTTGTGATTCTTTTTACAGATCATTCTTCTTGAAGGATTGTTGCGGGCCGTACTTCCCTCAGCTGTTAAATTTCCACATTTCTGAAAAAATTGCCTATTTTATGCTTATGCTGGGCATTTGGCAAATCAAAGATCTCTAAGGTATTTTGATTGTCAAGATCAGTGGAGGTGATCACTGAAGGCTGAGGTGAGTATCAGTGCACATATCCTTACTTAGAGAGTCTGTAGCAGGATAAAAAAGCTCCACCATAAGGTGGAGCCAACAAAATACATTCATATTCTCATATAATGTCTACTGGACACAAATATGGGCCTGAGGCAGGTGATAGTAAGTATTCTCGCATAAGGTGGGACTTTCTAGATAAGCTGAATCAGGAGATCCACAAGGAAACATCCATATTTTTGCCTTGTAAAGTGGAAACGGGATATTGAAAAAAACAAAAGAGCACAGTATGTTTATAATGACTATAATGTTACAAAACACACAAATGTGTGACTAATGACTATAATGTTACAAAACTCTGTATTGAAATTCAGTTCCAGAAGTCTGAATATTTGTTGTAGAGTTTAATGGATGAAGAGATTATCCACAGATGTTTTTAAAAATGGCGTTTAATCTAAATTTTAATGGAAGTAAACACTTGCTTACCCACTACAATGTTCCTTGTATTTTTTAATGAAAAAGGTTTGGTAGATAAGACACAATCTATCCATGTAAATGTTAGTTCTTAACACAGTCTGGAGTTTCCACAAATAATTCTTCTTCTCCCCCTGAGACTTACTTCTTACTACTAATTGATTCCAATTAGCCAGTTTTAAGTGTAATTATTCAGTGAAAGAAACAAACACTATTATATCTATGCTCTGCATTCCACTACCAAAAACATAGCATTATTGAACTTGTGGAGTTGAAATGGCTCATTCTTGGAAAAAAAAAATCTTCAAGAAGCTGTGTTTAAAAACACTGAGAAAAAATCTCCTGTAAATAAGTTGGAACACACTTTAACTAAAACTTGCTAGTGGAGAATGAGGACACTTGTTTTCCTTTCTTAAACTGCTGCTGTAATGAAGAAAAAGAAATGAAAGGAAGAAAAAGAAAAATCAGTTCCTGAGTAGATGTGGATAAATATGAAAACAGAACATCTGGGAAAAAGAATACATCTCAGACACCGAAATTTTAAATTTAAAATATTTAGTTCTCCTATGAAAGTAGATATTCTTATCCTAAAACTTAAGAAAGAAAATGCTGACTTTTGAAAAAAGAAAAAGTATTATGACTTTGTAGGGTAGTACTCAGTAGTTTAAAAGAACTGGAATATAAAGGAAGCAAATTCCACGACAAAGGGTGGTGAGTGTATGATTTCAAGGCACAGGGTGAATGGAAAGCAGCAGGTGGCCACTGGGACCTGGCAGTACACAGACAACACTCTATTGATGCCTCCTCTGATGTTCCCTCCAACTCGAGAGGTGACAGGAAAGCAAGAGGAGATGATAAGAGAAAAAGGAAGGAGGGGAAGAGAAGGATCAAGACTCTGTCTTGTGGCAAACTTCCATCTTCTCATTACCTAAGACTTTACCCACAGTACCAAGCCCCTTCCTCATAAATCTGTTCCCTTAAAAAAGCAAACCCAAAATTCATCCAAGATAAAGCCGTACTTAGACATTTGGACATCTCTAGTTATAAACTGAACATAAATAGTGCTTACTGCCAATGAACTTAAGTAAGAAAGAAGGTCATTTATACAGGTGACATGAGGGTGAAGGAGCAGAAAACGACGGAAGCAATGTTCCTTCCCTTGGTATGTTTAAGCCAGCACAAATCACTGTGTGTCAGCTTGTTTTACAATCCAGTGTTTTCACTTTCAATTAGAAAGTCTTTCCCTTAGCATTTTTCTTAGCAGCAATTTTTAAACTAAACAGAAGGTGTATTCCCCAATGCCATATGTTAAACCTGACATGTTACCGAAAATGTCTTCTGGAAAAAAACAAAACAAAAGAAAACCAACCAAAAAACCACTATAGATAGGACCAGTGTCCCAATCCACTCCCTTGGGCCTACTTGTAAGCCTCAAGAGCGCACAACTATCCCATTAGGCAGCGTCAATTCTTTGGGGAATTAGTCATAACTGAAAAGCTAAGGGATGATGGACTGATAACTCCTCTTTGCTGCACTGGCAATTCCTCTTTCCTGTGTGGCTGGAAAGGGTCATCCCCCACTTGGTCTTGTAAGAAACAGCCACATGGAAGCTGCATCTGGGGGAAGTGAGTAGTTCATAATACTCTGAGAGGTCACATTATTGATGTTTTTTGACCAATACATTAGTAGGCTATGAAGTGTAGTCCATTTTAGGACTTAAACAGGAGGGATTAAGACCTGTGGGTATCCTTGGCTTTAAAGTATGCAAGGAGAATCCAGCTATGATCAGAGAAATGCCTGACTGAGGCTGAAAGGGTCACTGGAGCACTTACTGCTGTTGGCTGACGCAGTATTTTTTCCCTGTAAATTTTTCCAATATAAATTCCAGTTGATTTTGGGCTTTGCACAGAAGGACATTTTCTGAGTCCCCTCCCCCACCTTTTTTTTTGTGAGTAGTGTCAGTATGATACAGTCTGTCTGTAAACCTCCGCTATATCCAGATGAATGAAGGATGGATCACTTGGATTAAAAAGCAGCAATAGTGAGGCAGACTCAGAAAAACGTAATGTGCCAATCCCTGGGATGGACTGTACCCAGCTGCACGATATACAACGAAGTTGCTTATTTATAATGCTTTTCTTCCAAGACTGTAAAGCACCAGTGTGAATACTGAGAGGCGTTGTGTGCAAGCTTAACGTAACATAAGCTACAGCTTTATGCAGGTCCCTCATCAGCTCTTTGCTAGCCATGCTATACGCTGGTATAGAATTGGAAACTGTGCTATCTGAAGTTTATCCATGTTTCTTCTGACACTTGTCTAGGGAGGGCCATCTCCATAGCAATTCAGTTAAGGTGAGACATACTCTTATTTTGTATGAGTACCTGAAACCCTAGGCTATAAGCTCATAAAATGAAATTGCATACAAGATGTTGATGGCCTAGGGGAAGTTTTGAACAGGGAGTCATTATCAGGATTTTGCTGAAAAAACGATCCATGATCTGATGTATTTTCCAATAGTCTTTGCAGAAAGACCAAAGGAGTTGCAAGCTTCAGAGGCAATACCCATGAAATCCATGACTATGTTTATAACCGTGGACAAACGAAAACCAAAGAATTTTTCCTAGATGTACACACAAATTTTTTTGGGAGCCATATGCCATTGTATTTTCTCAGCAAAATGGCTGTATGTAACAGTCTGTACACTGAACTACTTGCAGAGAGCAGCACTTTAGAACAAATTACTAAGTTAATATCTTCTTTGACCTGTATCTGGTCAAGCTATATTTTAGAAACCTGTCATTACTAATACGAAGAAGAGGTTAATCTAGTAATGTGAAGTTTTAGAATGATGGATGAGTTGAGGCACATGAACTATTTAACACAATACCTAGCTGCACCTTCTTATTGTAAGTCTCCAGACTGACAAGCCCAAAGAGGAGGGGTTGCAAACCTCTCAGTACTTTGTTTGAGCAATGATGAAAGTTGGAGGTGAATCTAGACAGCCTTAATTCCCATCACTCATGCCTTGTGCCAATTTTTGGAGTGCTATTTCAACCTGGCTTAAAAGGAATCAGCCTCATGGCTCCTTACTAGCATGGACCTTAAACCTTTTACATACCCTCTCCAATACTGACCCTCCAATTTATAGACTAATATTGTTGAAGCTAAATTGTGTGACTGACTCCCTTGGCAGGGGTTGGAAGATCTCAGCCTGGAGAGTTATGTATTTGTTATCTGTACATCAAGAAGGCCAGAATGATGCTCCTGTGCTGTCACACATAGAGCTGTACTTCCCTCTTTACAAGCGGCAGAGCTGGTTAGCCCAACTGCCTGCTACTCACTGCTTTTCTGGGAAGGCTTCACAAAAACCTTAACCTGTGAAACACGTAACTATCCAATTGTATTTAATTAAAAATGATTAAAAATTAGAAATGTTTGTAAATAGGACATACTGTACCAATTTATGCCAGGCTACTTCTACTCTTGGATCACATCTTTGCCTGAATGTCACCCTGCACTGCTGGCAGGAACAAACATAACTGAAAGTGCAGTTCAGAGAGCGACAGAGGGAAACACTGCCTATTTTACTAATGCCTGATACTGACAGCCTGCACACAAAATCTTAAAAGCACTCAGGCACTTCCTCTTGTGCCCACTTTTAAAGGGTTTAATGAAACATATAGAAACTGACATTTTAAACCTTCAGCTTTGGATGTTATTTTGCCATGTCAGTTTCTTTTTTGTTTGTTTCCAAATCACATAGCAATAGTTTTCTACCTTTCTGCATCAAACTTCAGTCAATAATGAAGGCTGTTTTCGGATAAGAAAATGTTTCTGTTCTTTGACCTGTTATAACAGGTGGGCAGCCAAGTATCACCCTAGGAAATATGTGGCAACGCTAGTTATTGAGCAAAATCTTAGCCCTCCTAAGACATACAAACACAATTAGCAAGTGTATCAACATACTTCTAATTAAGAATGGTTTAGATTACAAACCTTTTTTAGACTGTGCTGCAAGATAAAAATAAAGGCTGGTTTCTTTCCAGAGACAGTAGACCTGAATACAATTCTTCTGTAGGAATATATAAGGAAGCTAGTAAACTCCTCATACTGAAATTGGTAATCCTTAAACTGGTTCGAGTGTCAATAAATGATCATTTGTATTCTGCAACAGCATGCAAAGTGATGCAACACTTCTCAAAGATGTCAAAGATTCAGGACAAAGAGAGATTAGGCATTTCCTCTTGAAGTAAAATGGCTAATATATCACATTTCACAAAACTCTTCAGGTTTGCTTTGCTTATGAAAGAAGTGTAGGACTTGATTTTTATTTTTTGTTCTTTTTTCTTCACTGTGGAAAGTAAGGCCTTTATCCTGCAAATTGTTATGTATGTATTTAACTTGATGTACAGCATATATTCCCATAGATTCCACAGGACTGAATGCTGAAGATAGACAGATCTGTAACTGCTTACAAGATTGGAGCTAAAGAGCTTCAAAAAAGAAAATGAACAGAGATAGTTTTTGAAGCATGCAAGCAAAATAAGGGGAACAGAGATGCTTTCAGACATTGATCTAGATCCTTGCTGTATATATTAATTCTGTGTTTCTGCAGACCCCATGTACAAAAGTTTGCGTGTAGGTGGAGGAAGTAGGATGATTCAGTTTTCCAGACAGGGGTTCACTCCTAGGGGTACTCAAGCCAAGTGTTGCTGTATTACCGCAGGCAGCATTTAACTCATCTTTAAATCCCTCCAGCTGAGAAGTGGGGGTTCACCACTGGAAGGAAGGAGAGTAAGAGAGAGTGTCCTGGGGCCGCGGAGTAACGGCAGGGGGATTTCTGAAAGTCCCAGCCAACGCTTACGGCGCGATTTTTTTCTGGGTATATTAATCCTATCGATTTAAGTAGGAGTATTTATCCTTTTCTGAGCTCCATCCTCACGTTAGTGTGACAGCGCTATTGTCGTCCAAACACGTAGTCGGCGGCTCTTTATTAAGTGTCTATAAATATGACACAGTAAGGGCGTTCAATATTTATGTGGAGAGGACACGCATTTTTGTGTAATCCCGGGCAGTCCTGCGGCTCGGAGGTTTTGCAGCCTCCTCATTCCCGGCGCAGCCCGGCCCTCGCCCTCCGCCC
>VZTE01006155.1:432437-465137 GCA_013397775.1 Eulacestoma nigropectus | reverse complement strand
CTGCGGGGCTCGGCCGGCTGCCCGGGGAGGGGGCTGCGGCGGGGGAACGGCCGCCAAGCCCGGCCGGCCGGCCGGTGAGCGCAGGCGAGGCCTCGCCTCCCCCGCCACCTCTCTCTGGACATCTCCTTCGGGCTCGGCTGTCAGGGCAGAGATTTGGAGATTGTCGGGGGCCGCGAGCCCTTGCCCGCTCCAAGGCGCCGGCCGATGTCGTGAGACAGTCGTGAGAGCGGCTGGAGGACCGCCGAGGCTGAGGGAGTGCGCGGGAGCGAGCGGGGGCGGGCAGGGCTGCCTTGGGCTGCGGGGCGGTCCGGGCTGGGGCCGTGCGGAGGCCGGGCCGGGGTTAGCCGGGGCCGCCGGCAGGTGAGCGGAGCGCTCCGCCTGAGCGGGGAGGGCTGCGGGGAGCGGCCGGCGGGCCAGAAGGTGCCGCAGCGCAGCTTGGGGACGGATGATGGCAACGAGCAAACTTCCAGGGGTGGCACCAGTGAAGCAGACGGTCCGCTAGGTCCTTGTCAGGGCAGGCCTGAGCAAAGACACCGGGTCTGTTTCACACAAAGACTCTGTGTCCGGCTGCCGTGTGTCCTCGTGTGACAGAGCCTTGTCAGGTTACCAATAGCAGCGTGTAGGGGAGTAGGACTTATGTTTTGTTTTTATTCTATCAGGTAAAGCAAAAACGTGTTGGGATGTGTTCTCATATAAGCTGAATACGTTTACACCTGCTGCAGCTGGGTCGCTGCAGATTTACACCCTGTGACCCGGCAAACCCGATTCGTTTGCGTGCAGAGCAAGATTCAGTCTTGATCTGTATTTACTCATGTTATAGTCCCTTGGGTCCCTGTCGAGGCCCTTGTTATGGTAGGCAGGGTCACTGTGGAGGCCCCCGTTTAACCAGTTACAGAGGCTTTCTTTTTAAAGAAGGTGTTTTCTAACCACAATGAGGCTTTGTAATGGAAAAGAGAGGCGGGATGGACTTCTTGATAGTTCTGGCATGGTTTATAATTTTAGAATTGGATTCTTTTTAAGCTGTCCTTTCTGTGCAGTGACAGGTTTTCTCTTCCTGAATCTTACTGTTTTAGATTGTGAAAGCAATCTTAAGTGAAACAAAGATTTTATAGTTGGAAGAACTGGGCAAAAATACTAAGTCAGACATGAAAAGCATCCTCACCAACTCAATTAAGTCAAAAGCCCTTTTATTAAAATGTATTTTCATTATGATGGTTACTGACAGTTTTAAAAAGCCTGATATTAGAACCGCAAGCAAGATTGAAATTAAGTTTTTGCAATTTGTCATCACAGTGAAATAAAAAGGAAATTTGAAAAAGCACAGTTGTAAGAAAAGATGTGGATAAAATGCCTTTTACCACGGTTGACTGAATGGTTGGGGTAATTGGGAGTTCTTACAGACCTGTGTTGAAATGGGCAAATCAGAAAACAAAATACTGTTAACAGCAGGGGGTATAATTCACTTTACAAATCTGAGCAAGTTATTTAAGCAGTTATTATTCTCGTGTACTTTGACTTTGTGTAGGAATAATTGAACTGTCAAATAGGTGTGGCAGTGACATTTCTCCAGAGTTCTGTACTACACTTCAATACCGATCCCCTAGTTAAGATTTAGAAACCATCACCAACAAAAAAAGGTCTATTCACCGTTTCAGTTATCAGGATAGTATAAGACCCAGGGTGGAAGGTGATGGTGGAATGTTTTTCACAGTGCTCTGTGTGTAACTTTTCAGATATAAATTACTTTGTTTTTAATACACTTAAGTATATTCGTACTGGGCAAGATGCTTATCTTACGTGAGGTAGCATTGCTGTATTGAAATCAGTGGCATGTTTTTCCTTTACACCAGCTCACTTATATTTCTTTCAGTAAAACATTTTTAAAACTGTAGTCGTTGCATGGTTGTAGTTTCAGGTGTTAAATAGAAGAAGTGTTTTTCTTGTCAAATGTCACAGGCTTAATGACTCACTATAGTATAAAGTGAATATTACCCATTCTAAACCAGGGAACCTTTTTGATCAGAGAGTGCTCTTACAGTAACAATTTGCATTTTGATTAGTAACCCATTTTTTAATATAATACATAACCATTTTTAGTCCTTAAACATGGACACCTTCTGTTATGATAGACAGATCGACTTCTTGCATGCTCTGGGAGACCTTGGTGTTCCAGCAGTGCTTTGATTTTTTGACATCTTTATATTCGATTAAAATACAGCAGCCTCATTGGAGCAGTAGTTGCTATAAAAGGGTCTAAACCATCATTTTTCATTGTTGTTCATGAGGAGAAAATAACTCGGCTGTGAGGTATCACAAACATACCAATGCCTTCATTTTATGATTTTTTTCCCCCTAAAGTTAGTTTCTGTGGCCTTCATAAGTGAAAGTTGTAAATTGGCCTGAAATGTAAGAGCTGTGTAAAAGTATTTATTTTCTGACTGAAATCTTTCCTACTGTACTTGAAATGTAAAATGCAAGTGATATGCTATGAATTTACTTTGCCTTATGTGCTAGAATTTACTGACAGTAATCAACAGAAATATAATACAGAGCTACTGTAGAGTACTGCAGGAATATGCAGGTGTAATATAAATGAACATCAAACTTTGGCATAAATGAAAAGGAAAAAAAAATCTTACATCACACAGACAGACCAAGCAGACATATTCTTTCGTCTTGTAACAACTAAGATGTCAAAATAGATAGGCTGTTGATGAAACACGTCTTTCTTTAATAGACAAGACGGAATTAAAACATCTGCAAAACACCCATGCCATGGGTATTGTGAGAAGACAGGCTATGAGCCTGTCATTTCCTCAAGTACAACCTTTTATGGTGGTATTTTGGGGAATTGGAGGTAAAAGTGTTGGTACCCAGAGAGGTGTGTAAAGGGAAGGATGAAATAGTCAGTCTGCCCTTCACTTTTGGCATGCTATAGAAGTCTGCTTGTTTTACTTTAAGACAGAGCGAAATAGAAAAAACAGAAACAGTGTTTTGGGTTTAGCTTGTTTGTTTTCTTTAAAAGTAAATGGTTAGGTTTTTTAAAGCAGTTTTAAGATTTTGTTTGTTTTGCTTTATGGCACAACAAGCAAATCGATGTTTGATAGTAATGCACGTTATAAATATCACTATTATTGGTGGTTGATGTATTTTTAGTACGAAATATTGACTGCCCAGTGTTTGCCCAGTTATGTCTATGTGGATATATCTGTCTATCTGTAAAAACACAGAAGATGAAGAGTTTACCAGGGCTTATTAGCCTGGTGAAGGGATTGTTTCAGTGGCCTAATATGTATTAAAAGATGATTGATAAGATCTCTGAGAAGTGGGGTGAGGATGTGGAGCGGGGACAAGGGAAAGCTTCCTTATTTAGAGAGTGTCACAGTATAAACAGTATTTCCTAAGTATGCATTTATGTGTGTGTCGGAGCTCATTAAAATTGTTAATTGCAGAGGAAAGTTCATCATTCTTGCTTTATTAATAACAGGCCAGTACAGTTTTCCATGCTCACTTGAAGCTTCTGTTGATGTCTGTAGCTGTTTAGAGTGTGCCTAGAATGCAGAATCAGGTCCACTTGAAATACTTTGCATATAAATTAAGTTGCTTTGCTTCCTTTAATTGGCTGATTTGGCTTTGTTGCAGTAGTGCAAATCCACTGATAATATGGAATTTTTTTGGATTAACACTGGGATACCTGGCACCAACTTTTTACGTTAGATTTAGCAACCTTATGCAAAATTATGGTTTTAATAATCCATGTTTTGTAATGAGACAAGAAAGATGTGATGAATTCCTTCAGTAATTATTAGCCGAATAAGGCTTTTTATTCTAGAAAAAAGACCAATGGTAACTGCTTCAGTGGTGGAAAAATTTTTCAAGTTTTTAAGAAGTCATCCTTATTTGCAAGAGGTGATAATTCACTGGAAAACATATATACAGTTCTATCAGGCACTATATCAAGAAAAAAGTGTAACATTTTAATAAACTTATTTCTTCATTGCCTCCAAAATATGTGTAAAACACAAAAATTTTTAGAAAAAGTTAATTAGTTACTTTATTTTCCCTATGGGCTACCTGTTTTTTTTTGTTCCGTCAGTGTTAAGAGTATCATATCGCAGAATAATTGTTATAGACTGATTAATAATAGGTGCCACCATTTTCATGACATCAAAACTATCCACCCATCCTTTTCCCTCAGAGGAATAACAGATGATTAGTCAGCCTCTAAAATTTTGATAAATGTTTGCCTGGTATCTAAAATTGCATGATTATTTCCACAGATGAAGCCTCGAATCAATACCACTCAAAAAGCCTACGTATGTGCTACCCTTACATTTACATGGTTGGCCCATGGTAATTTTTTCATTCTACATGCCTCCAGAAAATACTCTTACCAAACTCCGTAATTCAACCTTTTAAGTGTAGCTTCTTGTTTCTGCAAAAATATCATGGATTTTCTCCAAATGTGTAAATATAAGTCTCTATCCAGAAAGCTTCATATTCTATATCTGGATCAAAATTTATTTAGTTCCAAAGAAACTGGTTACAGGTTTTACTGTCAAGCTAAAGCCTTCCCATTCTTCCTGTATGTGCATAATAAATACCTTTTCCTCCTTCAGAGATCTTTCCACAATTTGACCCATTAACCGTGAACATGGATTTGTTCTCTATAAAATACACCAGAAAAGGAAAGCACATGTAGAAGAGTGGTGAAATACTTTGTGCTGGTTTAATAATTTGCTTACATTTGTGGCTCTGCTAAGCTCACAGAATGTTTTTTTGGATGTGCACAGACACAGCAGTGCTTCATAGTACTGTGTCCCAGTCCTACATGCAGCCAGTAGAGAAGTAATCAGCAGTGGAAAACAGTGACCCTCCTGAGTGCACTGTGTGACCGTGAGTTCTCATGCCCAAAGAAAGGTGAAGTGCCCTGTCAGTGTCTCAAGGCAGAGTGAATTCCCTGAAAGCTGTTAAATCCTGGTTTGAACTGAGTCGGCTTGTTTTACATTGTATAACCAACAGTGGCTCACTTTTTTCCCACATATTGATGAACAATACTGCTAGAACCTGAAGTTTGACACAAGGCGAGGGTTGATTAATTTAATGTCAGTGTGATGTCTACAAATTTGTAGGAAATTTGTAGACCAGTAATTTGTATCTATTGCATTGCAGTAGAGGTAGTAAGAAAGTGATAAAGCGGTGTTCAAACACTGTATTTTGTACAGTTGTATTGTTTCCCCCCTTAAACCACAACAGTCAAGCAGTGTCTGATTTGGTATGTCTATGAATCAAGTGCTAGGCACCATTAGTAATCAACTTTTATTTTTGTTTTCTGCTTTTTTAGGTTTCTTGCTGTTACGCAGTTTTCTCCTACTCATGCCAGAAAAGCGTTTCCTTGCTTTGATGAGCCCATCTACAAGGCCACATTCAAAATCAGCATCAGACATCAAGCGACTTACTTATCTTTGTCCAATATGCCAGTTGAAACTTCTGTTTTTGAAGAAGATGGATGGGTTACAGATCACTTTTCACAGACTCCTCTCATGTCCACCTATTACCTGGCTTGGGCAGTGTGCAATTTTACATACCGGGAAACTGTCACCAAGAGTGGAGTAGTTGTAAGTATTTCTAGTGTACCAAATACATTTCATTGCTTTGAAAACCCTCACTTTTTGTAATGCGATTGTACCAGCAAATACTTAAAAGTATTTTCTTGGTTAGTATTTTTGTAATTTGCTAGTCTGTTTAATGATTGTGTGTATTGTTTGGGACCTTTCCTGTGGGTTTGTCTAACATTTTTGGTTTGTCTTGTGCCTTTTGTAAATGGTTAGCTTAGTAGGTGTGGTTGTCTGATGAAATTTTTAACTTTTAAATATGCTGTAAAACTACACTTCGGTTTTCTTGTGAAGTTTGTTTTGTCTTTCCTGTAGCCTTTTCAATACCAGTGTTCATGAGACTATTTATTAAAAGAAAGCAGTAAGACTGGTAAGGTTTCCAGTCTCCTTCCTTCAGTACTGATGTGTCCCTTGGTGTGCTGTATGCTAGCTCAGGAGGCTGATATAGTAATTTCTGTCTTAGATCTTTTGCTGAGGAGCAGGGCTTTGCGACCTATCCACTTCCTGAGGTTGATGGAAGCACTGAGTTTCTGGAGCTGTAATTTGCAAATCTGGCATGATTCCAGGAGTTACGCCTTGAAAAAAAAAAGAGAGAAAATCCTTTATTTATGTCAGTTTTGGTTTTGTGTACAAATAGCAAACTCAGAACTGTATAACAAGCCAAAACATACATGAGAAATGCTGTCAACTTAATAGAATATTTCACAGCACTGTCATCTTGATTTTTGCAGGTGAACATACAGAGAAACTCCTCCTACTTAGTCACTGTGAATAACAAAACAGAGCTAGTTCTGGAAGTAGAGGACTAGACAGCAGTTTGAGCTGTGAACCTGAGCAAAGGGGTGTTTACCTTATACTTTGGCAGATGCTGTATGATTTTGTGCTGTAGCCTGGGGGCACAAGGAAAGGCTGCAGACTGATGACATCAGAAAACATCTCCTTAAACACTTTGAGCCAGCCTAAGCATTGTGCTGCAGTGGAGGGAGCTGATCCACCTTCTCTGAGCCAAAGGTATTATTGGCCTTCCTTGTGCCAGCCGTCAGCTCTGTACAGCCATATGATCTGGCTGAAAACTGACCTGAAAAATAACTGAAAATGTGTTAAGTTTCCAGCCAAAACAGTTCACTGGTCCAGCTTTTTGTGCTACTGCCAGAGCCCTAGCATGGATTCAAGGCTGTGCTGATAGAATGTAGACCCAGGGCAGCATTGGCGTATCTCATTTAGGCCATACTGAAAGGATCAACAAGTAAGTCTTGTTTTTGTTACTGGAACAGCTGGGTAGGACGCTGGGGGCCTTTCACTCCTCTTCAGCCCTTTTATACCATGACCAGCAGACTATGACGCTGCTCTCTGGCACCACAAAAGGAGGAAGTATGACTAGGAAGTGGTTCTCTGAGGTGCTTTAACCTATAAGGATATGGGAGCTGCTGAGACTTTCGTAATAGTCATAGGATCATAGAACAGTTTGGGTTGGAAGGGACCATAAAGATCATCTAGTTCTAACCGCCCTGCCATGGGTAAGCACACCTTCCACTAGACCAGGTTGCTCAAAAACCATATCCAACCTGCCCTTGAGCACTTTCAGGTACGGGTCATCCACAGTTTTTCTGGGCAATCTGTTCCAGTGTCTCTCACCACCCTCACGGTAAAGAATTTCTTCATAATGCCCAATCTAAACCTGCCCACTTTTGCTTTGAAACTCTTACTCCTTGTCCTATCACTGCTGTTGGTGTAAGCAAGTATTTGAAATGTGAGGGATGGACCTCAGGACCATCAATTTGAAACATGCAACCTACTTACTCCTTAACTCATTTTCTTGTAGTATTGTTTAGAGCTCATATCCTGTACTTTTACTGCTTGAATATATTTTATGCCTTGAAGACAGAAGCACACTTACGTCTTGTAGACAGCAGTTGATAACTTTCTGCTGTTCTTGTGTTTCCCAAAACTGTTCTCAAGACTTTAGATTTACTTGGAATCTGAAGAGAAAATCCAATTACTCATTTGTTAGGAATTTGTGGTCACTAGAGCCTTATAATTATGCTTGAGTCTGTTGATCCAGCTCATGTAGGGCCTACATATGGATATCCCACCAGCTTGACAGTACCACTGTACAGAACTTTGTCAACAATTATGAAGATTAGTAGTTTAATCTTTGTGAAGACTTGAAGACCGAAATCCTACATAGATTGAGATAGTCTCTTATCCCATAAAATTGTTTGGTTAGTCTAGAGTTTTAGCTCCCATTTCTTTATAAAGCCCTTATCACAAAGGTGTATTAATGCCCAGGAATACCAAAATAGTTTGCACTGGGTTATTGGTTAAATATATATTGCTATTTTTCAGTTCCATTTGGGATCTGATCATCTTTTATCATGGTTCGGTTTTGTTGAAAGAGTATCTTTTAAGGTATGAACTCATGGCAAGCACTTCAGTTCAGAGCTGCATTCTTTTGGATGAATTGCTGAGGTAATCCATCTTTTTGAGTCTCTTGTATTGCAGTGCCAGGAGTTCATGGATGCTACTGGGTGAATTTGAAATTATCTGAATCCTTGCACATGGAATTTCAAATTTCTTAGTTACCTTCAAAGCCGCTTTTTACTAAAAAAATCCATGGCAATTAACTTAAATGTATAATAAAAGTAAGTTTGCTTCTAAAAATGAATGGATTTTCAGGAAAATTATCCAAACCTTCAGCTGAAGCATCTTGATAGGCTATTTCTTATATTGATGAATCTTCATTTTAATTAATGCAGTGTATATTATATTTTTTAATAGACACCTAAAACATTCCACCTTGCATATACTTTTGCTTTTCTTCTGGCACTTCTATGAACTTGGTTTTGGTTTACAAAATATTTTGGGGGGCAGTGGGCTGTCCTTTCAAATTTTGACAGCATGCTAATGATAATAATCTCACTTCTCTTCCAGCTGACCAGTATTAATAAAATGTTGTGGTCAAAGGTAGATAAACTCTGAAGAACAGAATTAGCTGTGAGATGAAAAGCAGATTTTTTTCCTCAAAACTGCTTAAATGTTAGCTGTTCAGTTTTTCTCAAAGAATGCTGCTGACCTCAAAATTAGTTTAAAGCTAAGCATGACATTCACTACAAGTCAAGTTTTAAATACAAACTGCCTTTTGGAAAGCTTAGGTAGCCAATCAAAATACTTACATGGCTATAGCCTATATAATTTTTGCATGAAGATGTTTTGTATTTCATACACTAAAATTAATTGGGAAAAGGGAATTAAGACAGGCAGTTCTTTTGTAGGAGCACAGCTCAGTGGATGTGATTCATCATCACATCCATAACTCTTTAGTCCGTATGGGTCTGATCCGAATCCCTTCCAGATGAAGTAATTTAAAAGCAGAGTTGACTTTTTGCATGCATTACAGGTATGCAATATGTTGTTCGGATTTGGCTGGGTTTACAGGAAATCACTGCAACTGCCTTCGTCTTTGGGTAGGGACTTTATTCCTGTGGAAAGGACAGTGGTGCAGTCATCTGCTGCTATGGACTAGGGAGCAGTGTAGTTCTACCAGGGTGGTGCCTGAGGTAATGCTGTTTTGAGGGAGGAGGGGTGCCCATACAAGCAGGCTTAGCTGATCAGTGTATGGCTCTAGCAGTTGTACCAGCTGCAGCTGGGGAAAATCATGGGATCTGTATACTGGCATCTTTGCACAGTACAATAATCCAGAAAACTCCACTTACCTCCACACGCTTGCTTGCTTGCTTTTAGTCTTATGTTGCATTTCCTAATCATGGATCATATGTTTTTTGTCAGTAATTCTTAAAAGCAAAATATTGCTCGTTGGATTGTATTGTCTGTCACATCATCTCTGTCTCTTTCCTTCATTGTTGTCTTTATTTGTGCTTTCAATCCACCAGGCCTTTTCCTACTATTGTTGCTTTACTTTTTCCGTGTTTGGATTAGCGCTTCTATTCTCCAAACCCTCTGTTTCTCATTCCTTTGTCAGGTGAACATGGAAACTCACTATTTCCTGCATGGCTTTTCAGTGTCTCATAAGTTATTTTAATTCCTTTTTTTCCCTTGTAAATTCCTCCTCTTTTTGAATTAGTGGAAGGAGGGCGCACATAATGTATCGGTGGAGATGAATGTATTGCTGGAAAAGATGTTTCCGGGAGATTAATCTTCTCCTATTCTTCCTTTTTGCTGAGGATGGGATGTGGAGATAGGTATGGAAATAAAATGCCAACTGGCAACACTGAAGTGTTTCTCTTGTCGGGGGGAGTATCTACTAAAAACAGAAAAAGAAAGTGTGTGGAAAGGAGTGGAGTCAGGACGAACTGTTGGTGCAGGGGTTAGAGACAAGTGCAGACAGTACCAGAGCAGATGGGAATGAGCAGCTGTGAAAGAAAGTGGCTATCTAGCTGGGTGGTGGTGAGTGGGAGGAGAAATGCTGAAGGAAGGCAGTACCCAAAGAAGAATTTTGCGTGGTTTCACTTTTCCTACCCCTGCTTCTATTTCAAAGCGGTGGCAGCACGTTTTTGCAGAACTGGCAGTGTGTGCCTGACCACACCTGGGTCAGCTGCTCAGGGTAGGACCTCCACTGTGTGACTGAACTCATGCGTGTCCCATTTTGAAAAGACCTCTACGACCAGGTGTGTCTTGGTTTCAGCTGTATTAAAAGTTACTGTAGTGTCATCAGTGCTGAGTACTTCGTCATGATACAAAGACCTTAAGGCTAAGAAAGATCTTACAATAAGAATTATGCCAGAATAAGGTCAACCTTTATTGCACTGCTTTTGTTTTGGTATTACTTATCTAAGATGTAATTAATGTTCACAAGCTTTACAGTACATTTAAGTCTTACCCTGGCCAATGAGGAGGAGCTCTAATAATCTGGCTAAAGGAAAGTGAGACAGTTACTGTTTCCATAGTGCTTTCTGGCTTGCAGAGAGCCTGCGCAAAAGTCCTGGCGTTGAATTCTCTCAGGCATGTGCTTGGGGAGCTCACTCAGTTTGGTTTAATATAACTCAAAAAGATATAGTGGTCTCAAAAATGGGATCCATGCAGTAATAGCTGCTTGATTCTGCACAAGTGAAAAATAATTTTTGTCCAGGAAGAACTAGTGAACAGAGTCACATAAGCAGATTTAGGTCAGAATTGGTGCATGTCCAGCAGCTCATGTTGGTTTAGTTCCAGTATGGGACCATGGTTTTATTCATGTCCTTAAGACAAGATGACTGGATGTAGTACAGTGCTTCCAGGTGGTCAGCTGTGTTGGGCATTCCCTTCTCTGAAGTGTGGTGATCAGTCTGAGGAGACTAAAGAGCTGACTTTAATTAATAGTCTAAGAAAAAGAAAAAAAACCCAGGTTTAACAGCAGAATAAAATTTTTTCCAGTGAGTTTTGTCATTTATTAGTCACTAGAAGAAACTGAAAATATCAGTCCTGTATAAAATAACTGTGCACTTACTGTGCAGTTCAGCCTGTAGCTTTTATAAAATTATTTTGTGTTTGAAAAATGTATTAATATTTTTATCTAATAGCAGGAATGACCTCAAGACCAGGCAATTTCTGTCAGCTAATGACTGCCTGGGTTAAAGGCCTGAGGCTCTTCCTTAGGCCCTCTCTTCAGCTGATGGTTAGTAACTGCCAGCAAAGTCTCTTCATCAGTTATTATTTATTAATCAGTATTGAAGCAATTATACATGAGATAGTTCTTTGTGGGTGAGCATATTGGTTACAGCAGAATGGTTTTGCTATCGAAAGTAAAAGTGGTCTTCAATTAAAATTTTCTGCCTCTGCAACCTGAATTTAAGTCCAGCTCCAGAGTTGTGCTCTACTTTTGAAGCCCTATAATGTAACTTTTGTTAGGCCATCGCTTACCACTGGGAGGCCACACGTTTATCTGATAAACAGGTAACAGCTAACACAGGAAGCACCAGGCATATTTCTGAAGCCTGGTGCAGATTTGTTTAATCTTTAGATGTTCTTGAATCTTACAGTGATGCCCATTTGTTTTTTTGCTTTTTATTACTAATGTCCCAGTCTCACCTTTTTCCGATCAGCTTTCATCAAACAGTTAAAAATAAAATTAAAAAGAGTGTATTGGGAAGTATGCAATTACGTTGAGATAGAAAAGCACACACGGATGTAGATAGGTATGTTTGTGCTTTCTTTTGCTTGTGTGAAATTTTTGCTGTAGTAACAACAGGCTGGTTCTGCAAGTATCTTTTACTCAGTTCAGTGCTTACTACTGTAAACTATTTTAAGTGGGAAGCTGTATTATAATACAATGGAATCCAAAGAAATTGTAGCTTTTTCAGATTCACCACATCAATATTTATTTACCCATTCTGTTTCAGGTTTGTATATTGAAAATGACTTCTAGTTTATTAATTTTTAAATACTGTAGCTACAAAACACGCTACAAACAAACAAAAACCTATGTGATCAGCATCCATGCTAAACTGAATATGCTAGGGAATTTGTTAAAAACATAAATTGCAAACTTGCAATCCATTGTTATTGATTTCTGGTTGAATTTGCAAGTCGAATGCACTAGGAAAACACTGTACATTTATTGTGCTTACTCCTTTAAAAATTGCTCGCCGTCAGCACTTGTAGTACATGCTGTATTTAAATGTGATATTTATTTTACTAATGTAAATGCCCAGGTGCACTCTGCAAATAATACTATTGAATTGAAAGTCTTGAGTTTGGAAGCATTGTTTTGTTTTGTTTTAGGCTAGGAAGATCACCTGAAAGTATCTGAGAGCAGTGGTGTACTTTGTATATAGTAGCAAGAAGACTGTCAAAAAGCACAAATCAGTTTCTTAATTTGTGGCTATTTTGTAGGTTTATGGCTTGCCTGCAATTACAGTGAGGACAGAGAGGCAGCACATGATTCCTGGCCTGATGGTTGTCAGAACAGCTTCCTAGTTGTGATTCTGTACACTGAAGAGCAGTTCAGCCTGTAGCTGCTTCATCTGGGGTCTCTGCTGACTAATGAAAGGAAAGGTCTGAGATTTAATAACCCTAACCCACTTCTTCTCTGCCATTTGCCCAGAGGAGAGTAGAGTGAAGTGCCTGCAGTTCCTCCTACTTCCCACATTACAAGCAAGGAAAGAAGGGAGATGTAAAAGAAGAGACTCTATTTCCCTTCCTTTTAATGTGCTAATGAGCATATGCTTAGTAGTATGTGCTGTGACAATGCAACTCGTAGTCAAGACTGAACACTCGAGCTGCACTCTGCTTTTTGTACTATGTTGTTTCAGGTCTCCTTATGCTTCTTATGTTGTGCTGTCATATTGACTTCATTAACTTACTCGTCTGTCCTTGGCATCAACATGAATTCTGCTTTCTGACATCCAAGGAAGTAGCAAGAGTCTATTAGCGTGTTTCCGTAAGTCATGCTCTTGCTATAAAAGCAAAAATGATGTGCCAAATAATCTGTAGGAGGTATCTCACTCCAGAACAATATGAAGTTGAACACATTCCTGCACCAGCCTGAACATCTGTCAGTCAAGCCAGTGTTTTCCTGCATACCTACTGTAGTGACTGTGCTCTATGCTGTGAAAATGGATTACAGAGGCAGGTGACTTAGTTGACATCTAGTTGAGTGACAGATACAGTAATTGTTGATGGAGGAGAGTGATGTGTGCTTTTATTTGTTTATAGACTAATGTCTTCTCCATGGTTTAGGTAAGTTTTAATCATATTTTCCTTACAGGAACAAGACACTTAGCCTGTTTGTTCACAGTTTTTATAGTCAGTGATGGGAAAGTAACCACTCATTTCAAAGATTCATGCCTGTTGCCAGTCCAACCTCTCCTTTTTGGGAAGAGACAGTCAGGTGTCTGTAATGTTCACCTTTTAGGCTTGCCTTGACCTGTTGTTTTCATGTTGGAGAACCTGCACAAATGCCATCTTATTTTTGCCTTTGTCCCAGTATTTTTTGTTGCCTGGAGGTTTATGGTGTATAACCCCATTTTTACTAGTAGAATACATAGACAATTTGATTTTCTGCTAAGGTATCTGCAGGGTTGACAGAACACTTTTGCTCTTCTGGTGGGGTGCTTTCACACTTTAGGTACCTTTTCTGAAGGTTTTTTTAATCAGGTGCCAGAATAGAATGAGAAGCTGGAGAGCAGTGCTATGGAAAGAGACCTGGAGGTCCTGGTCTATGACAAGTTGACCGGGAGTCAGCAGTGCCCTGGCAGCCAAGAGGGCCAACCCTGTCCTGAGGTGCATCAGGCACAGCATTGCCAGCCGGGCAAGGGAGGAGGTCGTCCCTCTCTGCTCTGCACTGGGCTGACCTCAGCTGGAGTGCTGGGGGCAGTTTTGGGTGCTGCAATACAAAAAAGGTATTAAACTATTAGAGAGTGTTCAAAGGAGGGCAACAAAGATGGTGAAGGGTCTTGAGGGGAAGCCTTGTGGGGTGTGGCTGAGGTCACTTGGTCTGTTCAGCCTGGAGAAAAGGAGACTGAGGAGAAACCTCATTGCTGTCTTCAACATCCTCATAAGGGGAAGCAGAGGTGCAGGTACTGATCTCTTCACTCTCATGACCAGTGACAGGACTCGAGGAAATGGCATGAAGCTGAGTTGGAGAGGTTTAGGGTGGATATCTGGAAAAGGTTTTTCCTCCAGACTGTGCTTGAACACTGGAACAGGCTCCCCAGGGAAGTGGTCACAGCACCAAGCCTGTCAGACTTCAAGAAGTGTTTGGACAATGCTTTCAGGCACATGGAGGGATTCTTGAGGATGGTGCTGTGCAGGGCCAGTAGTTGGACTTGATGATCCTGATGGATCCCTTCCAATTCAGCATATTCTATGAATCTGTAAACGTGCTTTTCTAGGGTCTAGCCTCCATGGCTTCACATGTCCTTTTCTGCTACTCTCCAAGGGTGTTGTTTGCACATGGTGAGCTCTGCAGCAGTGGAAATAGCCAGGCTGATTGACTGCCTTGCAGGCAATGCTCTCGTTCTTAAGTTTATTCCAGCTCGTAGTGGTTGCTGTGACTGTCCAGCTGCTCTAGCTCGGCATGTGGCCCTGTCCCCTGGCACGCCTCTCATGCACTGGGGTGGGGACAGGTGCCAGAGAACCAGCTCTGTTGGCCTAGTTCCACTGAATGGTACCTCTAGGAGATCCTCCGCTGTTCCTGCCTGGCAGCTTTCTGGCTGCTGCATGCTGTTGAGACCTAGCAAGAGCAGTTAGAAATGAGAACTGAGCATGTTATTTTTTTATTTGGAACAGCATAACTTGAGAGCAGATTGTGTTTCTCTTTGAAGGGTAAATGACCTAAAGTTTATTTAAAAAGTTATCCCACAGTGGATTATCATGAAAAATGTTTAGCAATGCATTTTGTTTCACAGCATGCAGTGGCGCTGTGTGGCAATGTGGGACAGAACAAGAAGACTAATATTTTATTTAATTGAAATGACTGCGTGGGGGAGAGGATAAGAAGCAAAAGGTGGTTAGTAGCATTTACCTCTGGGGGTACCCACACTTTTTTCCCTCTCACCCCCCTTTTCCCAAGTGTGGTGATAGTTTGGTAGTCACAGCAGCTTGGAATATCAGGTAAGAGTTTATATCCTCAGGATGGCAAGTAGTACCTCAGTTAATAAAGATAAAAGGAAATGAAAGGTGGAGGAACTAAAAGGTGGAGGAGGAAGAAGGGAAGTAGATTCCTGTGGAATAATTTCAGAGAAAGTGTACCTACTGAATCAATTGCATACCACATGTGTTTCTTGTAGCTCTTCAGTCCCCTGGCTAAATAAATCACTGTTCATTGTTGAACAACAGTAATACCATGCTGTGTTTTGTTTTACTGAAAAGTCCTCCTATATGTTTTAAATTTGTCAGTGTTGTTGTAAGTTCACTGTTGAACTTTAAATACCAGGGGATAAAAAGGAAACTGATTTATACCTGATGAGAAAGCTTCATAGTTTTAGTTTTTTTGTCTGATAGATAAATGTCTGTTTTTCAGATAGAAGCCCAAATCTGTATGTGAGAATATCACTAAGTGATAACATGTACTGCTCATTCGAAGTCATATATATGAATGAATATGCATTTCATAAATAGATTTTTTCCTGCATCGGAGATGACATACATTGTTGGTTTTTTTTTTCCTCTCACAAGACTAAAGGAATAATTCTTCTTGTATTACTGAAATTCTATTAACTGTATTTGGGGGATGGAAAGGGAGTGATGCCCAAACTTGGTTTTCTTTTCATCATTAACCTTTGCTTTTATTCCTTAGCAATGCCATATGTTTAAAATGTTTAAATATGCAGCTCCAAAGTAAAAGAACAGAGTGTTCACAGGGAATATCCAATTTATTTCAGTCCACAGTACTTTTACTCTACAACCTTTCTGTGATAAGCACCAGCAGAGGTAGTAGTAGCATTCTGTCCTTCTTTGGAAGTCTCCTATCATGCCATGCTCAGGTTGTATTCGATCTTTATTGTGATGTCTTGTTACAACTGTAAAATGTGGAGTGGTGGTTTGTACTTGTGTTCTGTTTTACTTCCTCTGGGGCTGTTGAATGTTTATTCTTTAGCCAAGACCATTAGGTCTGAAGTGGACATTTAGACAATTAATATGAGCCGTTCTAAAATAGCATTGCAGTCACCTGCTGACCCTGACAATCACTTTAAAAAAAGTTTTAAGAGGCAGAGGATTAGGAAATAGACTGTATTAACTTTCCTACTTAAAAATATTACATCTCTTGTGGACAGCATAGCAGTGAGTATATTAAAGTTATTGAGCCCCAAGAGAGCAGGAAGATGAATCTCTTGGGAATATTTATCTTGATGTAGAAAAAGGAAGTTTGAAACTTTTCCTTGTGTCTCTGTATTGCTTGGCTTGTGATGATCCACGGAAGACCTGTCATTCAGAGTTGCTGAGGCAAGTACTGTATAGTTTGTCTGCCAAGTGAACTTATATTAACTTCTGTCCACAGGAAACAGAAGGCATGTGAGGCATACAGAGGAGATCGGGTGGTAGCTTAGGGTTAAGAACCTAGTGTAAACCTTTTCAAAACAGTGATGTTTAAAGCATAAAGAGGCTAGAGAAAGTGAAAGGGGATGAAGAAGGCCACCCCTTAGAAAACTTGGGACTCCTTGCTATGAAACAACTTTGAAATGCTGAGCTAGCTTAGAACATGAGAGCTGCTTGAGTAGCGGAAAAAGTTCAGCGAAAGCATAATTTAGATATGGAAATGGAGATAAGTAATTTGCATGGTTACAATGGGGCATATTATAACATTTGTCTTTACTACAAAATACTTTGATGAATCACACATGACTAGGAATGATTATACTACCATGAAGTATTGTGAGGATAAAAAGGATCCGTGAATCATAGTGCAGCTGGTAGTGTAGAGTTGCCTGGCTTCACAGTTCTGTTATTCAGGGGTTGATGGCTAAAAAGAAATATCCTGAGTGCTGTTTTGTATGTACATTTGTACTTTAGCAGCATTTGAAGTATTTAAATACATTTAATTATACATTCTGTTCCGTAACTGATCTCACCAGTACAATGACACCTTGCAGTACCTACATGAGGAAGTCTGGAGAAAACCAAAATTGATTTCCCAGCAGAATCTGCTCCAAAAGTTGCTTCCTCTCAAATACAGACATGATATACAGATGCTGGGGTGTTTTCATTAAGCTGAACTGTTGTAGTAATTACAATTAACACTTAAAAGTTGAAGTGCTTTTCCATATTTATTGAGTTCTGTCACCTGAACTTGGACAAGCTCTGCTCTAACAACCTCTAACCACAGATTTTCATGTCCTTCTCTTTCTTTTTTTTGGTGGCTTTGTGGCTTCTAGTCACTTCAGACTCCCCCTCTTCCAGATCCAAGGAATTGTGTTTTTTCCATTCAGCAGACTAAGTTCGAATATTACTGCTGAACCATAGATTGCATTTTAGCATTGTGAGTAAAGCAGTGTAGCTGAAAGCTGCTATTCAACAGACCTGTGTTGTTCCTCCTCCTCCCTTGCCTGCACACTTTGCTGTATCATTTCTGTCAAATCTAGTGATCTGTGGTTGGATAGTGAGCCTGCAATTATCCAGTGGGAAACTAAAAGAAATGTAATAACCTTTTGACCGAACCATCTCGTCCAATGTGTGGATAGTCTGTGGATCTAACTTGAGAGGAGGAGGAAATGCACGACTGTCCTTTTTAGTGATACGCCGTCATAAATGTGGAGGAAGAACAATATAAAACTCTGTGAAGGTATTTTGCCACTCTTGATGGCTCGTGGAGGTGTCATTGAGAAAGATTACTCTAACCATAACTCTGTAGCTTTGTGAAGCATCCCTCTAATCATGAATCTTTCACATCCAAGCTGCTGTCATTATTGCCCAGGTGGAGAAGTTAATGCCAGTGCTTGGTATGTGTGAATTACAAGCAAGATCCTTCAGAGGAGGGAGATGTTACCATTTCTCTGTCTGTACCTTACCCTCCTGATTATTGAGAATCCGTTATCATTTATTTTCTGGAGTCTAGCTGTGTTGGTCACAAGAGTTGAAGGAAAAAGTCCTGTTACCCGCAAGGAAGAGACATTGTTCAAGGGACCCACAGCCAGAGCTGGTCTTTGAATCATGTTAGTTTACACTGAGATATTTTTTCCCAGTATTTATGGAAAAACACAACCTAATGTAAGAACAGCCAAATGTAAGAACAGCCAAAGAGGAAAATATTTTCCTATGCCCTATGTGGAGACCAGTTTAGAGAAGACAATCAGTGGAGTATTTATTACTCCTGAACTCTAGTTTGTCAGTGACCCTGATGTGGAGTTGTACATGGGCCGCTGGCTTAATAGCTGCCAAAGGATCTGCTCTCTGCAAATGTACATTATCTGCATTGGAAGCTGTTGCACTTCACGCTCTGACAATTGGTGGCAAAAAGATCTGTATTTTACTTACATAAGTAATGTCTCATTTACTATGATAATAAGTCTCATTTACTTAAATGCATTTATTCAGCATTTTCATTGCCTGCTTTCTTCTATGATGATCAGTGACTGGTTGTTCTTCATTTGCTGTGTACAAGTCCTGAGTCTATAGATAGTTTAGCTGTCCTTTTTCAGAACTCAGAATACTTAATCTCTCTTTGCATGGGATTCACTTCCCATCTCTTCTTATTCTTATCACCTTTCTCCATGTATTTTAGGTTCTACAGTGCCTGTTTGAAACACTGAACAAGAGAGAGGGGTGGTGCCACAACTGCCCACAGTGCTCGAAGTTTGTGTGCTGGAGTTTGTTCTGTGGGATAATAATTTTTTTGAGTTTTTTTCTTTCCTTAATCAGCTGTAACTTTGTTTTTGTCTGTTGAATATTTGCTGAACACTGAGCTGACATTTTCAGAGAGCTGACCACAGTGACTGCCAAGAATTCTTCCCTGAGCTATAGCTAATTTAGACTACTAATGCGTGTACATAGTTATGGTTATTTTTTCCTGTTTACATTTCTTCGCACTTACTGGTGTTAAATTTCTTCCGCTGTTTTACCAACCAGCCACTCACTGTCATGAGATTCACCTGCAGCATTTTGTACATATGACTGTTCTGAATAATTCTGTATAGACTGAACACTTTTCTGCTTATTTGTCCGCATCGGTTCTGGACACATTCCTTATTGCTTATCTCTGCTGGTATGGCGGAAGAGTTCATGACTAACAAGAAGATGGCAGTTCCGTGTTCTGTTTTGTGGCAGGGAACTTTCATGGAAGTTTACTAAAATGTTTTGCTGAAAAAGATGCTATATACACCTAATCAGGTGAATAGAGAATATAAAGGTTGTTGTTAGAAGTCATGGGTAATTATAGTTCAAGTCACTGCTATGTGAGAAGTTTGGTAACATTAGCAATTGCAGTTGCTGTGCTGAGATTGACCAACATCTTCAGCTCTTCTGAGTGCATTTTAGCCAGTGTATCTGTTCAGGTGTATTCTGAATCCCTCTTAGGTTCTATTAACTCTATTGAACAGCAGAGGTACAGATACCATCTTGTGTACAGACATGAACAACATAGAGACCTTTGGGATCTGAAATGCAACTGAAGTGTCTGCTTTGTGAAGCATCAGCTATAGTGTTTTGCCTGTAATTCTGTTACATTTGTTTTTTAAACAAATTTTCATTCCACTTTATTTCAAGAGGGATGTATTGTCTCTCATGACATTAAAAACAAGGTTTTGTTTTGGTGAGAAACAGGGTTAAGGCAATCTTGATTCAATACTAACAAACCAATAATGGCAAGTTCAGCTGGTGAATTGATAGTTATCAGTTGTATGCACATCGCTGGTGAGATGCTAACGTGTAAAGGATAAGTACCATAAGGCTGGGAAGATTTTTTTCTTTATATTGCTGTTTTTCCTTATTTGTATGGAATGCTAGTAATCTACAAATATAACAAGTTGAATGCAAAAAAAAAAGGTTAAAAAATCATGGCTCTGGTATGTGGAAAACTGCTTTTCCTTTTTTTTCTACAATGACAGGAATATGATTTCTGTTTTTAATGGCAACCATATTAGAACTGTGAGTGAAACATCATTCATTGTTTGAAAGTCTGTCTGTTCTAGAGAAGGACAGCCAGTGAAGTATTTAATCGATCTTTATATACCTGGACAATGCCAAATATACAGCTTCTTTGGAAATTCCAAAATGGAAACAAGTTGAACCTCCGTACCTGTACTTCTAATCTGAAAGGGATTGTCTGTGGTTTTGTACCATTTTCTGCTCATCAGCATTCAGCAACACTGCAGGATAGAGGAAAAGTACAGAAGCATAAGGAAAAGATAAAAGGAGACTGGGAGCAGAAAAGATAAATGGCTTTGCCATCAGTGCAGTATAATGAAAATCAAATCCTTGCTTGGCAACGCACAATTGCCCGGTATGGCTAACCCCAGACAGTGTTTTAAATAAAGTACATGCCTTTTGTATTTTATTCTTGTATTTATATAAAGAAAAATTACTTTGTTATTAGTTGATTGCAGGGGAAATGGATGTCCTGATTCTGTAAAATCCTAAGAATGTGTGACTTACATGTTTAATGCCTCTTTAGTTACTGGCTTTGCCAGTAATGGAATTTTGTTGTTGCCAAGGTAAAGCCTGTTTCAACCACTCTTACATTGTTTGCGCTGGGTATAAAAAAGATTCTGCATATAGGATGCATTCATCTTCAGAGTGTAAAGCAATTATTTGTTTGATAATGCACACAAAAGATATCTAGGAGTTAATGAGGTGCTAGGCTCTGTGTTAGTGTGCTCACCACTGCTCACAATCTGTGCTGGCCTGGCAGGCATTGGCTGGATAGGATTGATCAGTGTGGCTCCTTTCTGTAGACTCTCAGTGTTGCTGAGCTGCCATCTTCCACCAGCTCTGTCAACACTGTTGGTGGTGATGACTGGAGGTGATGATTCCCAGTGGGGCCAGCTAACTACGCTCTATGATTTTATACCTTCATGTTGGTACTTTCTTCTTGAATCCTTGACCTAATGATGATGTCTCAATAATCTTAAAGTCTGTAACTTTCATGTTGTTATCTGCCTCCAGACTTCCTTGCGGCTCTCTTTCAGTAGTTTTACAGCTAGGCAATACCAGAGATGGACCTGGGCATGCAGGCAGCTGAACTTCAGGGTGGTGAAAGCAGAGTTACCACTGAGGGTTATGGACTGTAGTGCTGATATCTACATGACCAAATTACACTGCAATTGAAAGTAGTAGTAGTAGTAAAAAAAATAATTTTGGCAAACTTACTAATTTTATTTTATCAAAAGAAATAATAAAAGTGTATTTTCTGTTTTATTTTCAAATAATAATTATGTTTCAAGTTCTTATGCATTAGCACAGTGCTGTACTGTTTGTGGTAAACTCACAATGGAAACGGAATTCGTTTTGGAATATGCCTATACTGGAATCAAAACACAAAAAGGAATCCACAACAACTTTGAAAGACTTCTGCAGACTTGCATTTTGTTCCCGATTGGGTCTGACAATGTATTTTTAATGAAGTCTTCAACATCTGCAAACTGTTTGCAAGCTGGAATTTTCTTCTTGAATAGCTGACTGTGGAATCACAGACTCTGTAATCATGGATGCTGTGTCTCCACAGTACCTGTTTGCAGTATAGTAATATAATAATCATAATAATAGCAATAATGAAATCTCTTCCCTCTCAGTTAAAATTCAACATTTTGGATAGCATTTCATACTAGTATAATGTGCTATTGGCTGTTTATGATGACTCAAAATTAGTGCAAATGGTCTCTAAACACCTTGTACAGCTGAAAATACATTTGTTTTCTGGGTTGTCTTCTCCAGCTTCTTAATTTCAGAAAATGAATCTTGGAATCCACAAGTGTACAGGAAACTTCTGAACCAGAGCTCTTTTTTCTTTTCAGATTAGATTACAATATACAAACCTATTGGGAACTCTGGTTTTGTGCTCACAGAATGATCTTAATTTGTTGCTGGCTCTTACCACCGGAGTTAAATGAGTCAGAAATATTCACAGGGTGTTACTGTTTCATCCATTACTGTACTTTCTAAGTATTTATGTTGATATTGATTGTTGTAAGTTTTAAGTCCTTGAGTATGTTCATACGAATGCAGTGCAATGTACAGCTAGGAAAACTGCTGTTATATAAACTAGCAGGATTAGCTAACATGCCCACTAAGGTCAGGTCTAGAAATACCACTAATCTAGTTGGAGAGACTGTATAGTTGTGATGATGCTGTGTAAATAACTGGGACTAATGCATTGCAGATCAACTCTTCAAACATTGCAGTGTTCAGTGTAGACAAACTCTTAAACTTGTATTTGCTTTGTTATCTCAGTTTTCTTCTGAAGCTGCAGGACCAAAATGGTAGGAAGTGCTATCACACTTTTTCCTTACTGTGCTTACTGGCTTTCTTATGTGAGCAAACTTGTAAATTGATTTATTTCCATAATTCCCAAGCCTTCAGTGACCTAGGATTTGGAGTTTGTTCCAAAATATCTGCACTTTCTTGAGTGTGATGGAGATGCTTTGGTTTTTATGAGTTCAAAGGCCACCACCTATTAAACTGGTTTTTTTTTAACATTCATAGAGCTTTCAGGATGCCTATTGCTCAAGAGTCTGAAAAGCCCTTAGCCATCTCAGCACAAATGACAGTAAAAATCAACATTCAAACAAGAGTTATTTCTGAGAGTCTTAAGTGAGTGTGCTTTGCAGAGTGTGCATCGGTGAAACTTGGGTCAGAGAAGATCATTGGCGTGGCCTTGGCTGCTGCTTAAGGCTCTGTGTTACAGTGTCCAGGTACAGAAAATAATGGAGAAGAATGTGGAGAACGATGGCTGTTTAGCTGACTTACAGCTGTTGCACAACTCATACTTGACCCCATTCCCGTGTTGGCGTAAAATGAATGAAGCTCATCTGCTCTTACTAGGGAGAGATGAGTAATTCTTAGTGGAGTACAATGCAGGTACAAGCATGAGGATCCCTTAATGGCATCTAGAATGGGGAGTGGGATAGCATTGTCAGCAGAGCATTGTGTCCCAGGTCATTGGCTGTGTTGCAAGTCAAGATTTATTAGCTCAGACATGGCTCTGCCTCTGCCATACACGTCTCTGAATGGTGCTGATTGTAACATGCGGCAATGCTGGTGCGCCTGCCAGCTCCTCTGTGCCATGCTTTGCTGCTGAGAGGAGCTCTCCTCACAAGCAAGGTCAGGCTGCTGCTGTAGTTGCTCACTTCTCTGTGTGTCTTCTTCAAAAGCTTATTATTTCCTGAGCTCACCACCTACAGGCCTGCAGTGATCTTGTGGTTAGTTTAGGTGGTTTTTTTTTTGTGAGTGAATGAGACCCTTTCATTTTGGTAGGGAAAAAATACCAGGGGTGAAGTTCTCTAATAACTGTTTAACATAATCTGTGACTACTGCTCTTTTTTATTTTTTTTCATTAGCAAGATGGGCCATGGTAAAATGCAGTTAAAGTCAGGAGACCTGTTTGGATTTGAAAGCATAATGCTCAGAGGTGCATGGGTTGGGTAGCATTCTGGAGGCTCTGAAGTACAGCAGCTGAAGTTGGCTGTCTCATAGCCTTAATCCCTTGGCTTGGGTTAATGAGATTGACTGGTCCTTGAACCAGGGAACATTTTAAGCTTTGGCCTTCTTCCATTTAAGAAGGAGTCAGTCAGCACAGTGAGCATGCAATCCAGCAGCAATATTTCTCCCTGGGATTTCTTTCTTATTCCCTCATCTTTTTCTTCCCCCTTTGCTCTTCCTAATAGAAAATGGCAGCTTTGAACACTTTCATGGGAAGAGTATAGTAGATATTTTGGAGGCAGTAGCCTCTGTTTGAGAACTTTGGGCAAAACTGGCAGCAGAATATTAGTCAATATTAATACAAATGTTTTTCTTATAAGCTTCTGGTAGCAGTTTCCTTCACTTCATAGACTGATCTGAAAACTCAAATTTTTATTAGTTTAATTTTCTCAGCCTAGCTCCTTTAGTCTGCTTTTATTTTTAATAGTCTTTCCACATCACCATGGCGTTAGTGACAGTTTGTTTCTTATGGAAATCAAGTTTCCAATCTTCACTGATACTTTGTTGCATATATTAAGAGTACAGGAACTGCGGAACAGATCTTGTCTTTAAGTGTCCTGCCAACAACACTCAAACACTAGAAACTTTGGGGAAAAGGGCTATTTGAGGTCCTGTTCTGTTACGTTAAACTTAGAGGAGCCTTCCTTGCAAGGTCCTGTTTTATCTTTTCCAGTGTTTTTATCCATGGAAGCTTCCAAAAGATCTTGCATTTTTTGGTGTCTACTTGCAAAAGTACACAAAGGCTCTTGCTGCGCGTGCACTGTTGATATTGCCACAGTAATTGTTCTTAATTGTTGTTAATCTGCAGATCTTCCAGTTGTAGACACAGTTTATGCTGTGGGTAGAGACAGGACGAGAGCAAATAAAGGCTGCCGTTTTAAAAGTTTACCTTGCACTGTGCAGTCAGGGTATGTCTCATGAGAGGGAATGCTATCTTAGACTCTAAGAAAGTGTTAAAAAAAGAGAGACTAATGAAGCTGTTGTATTGATGTGAATGTCAGCTGGAAGCTAAGCAAGGGAATAGCTTTCTTCGTCAGCTAGAAAAAAGAGAAGGAAGGACTCTTCAAACAACAGTGATCTGCTCCACTGTCAGCAAAGAAAGATATCTGTGCAGTCCATTTTATTATGCTAGGAGCTGAAGTTATGATGGTGGTAAAAATGCTTTTGTCTTCCTATTTCTCTAATTGACACGCTATTGAAGACTTAAACCTTTAGTGCATGTTCAGTTTTGCCTGCAGTATGATCACTGTGCTTGATACCAGGCATCAGAAAATTTTCTCTTCTTTCCATCTTCCCATAATCTCTTGGACCATATTGTTGCGTTGTGCTGGTTAGCTTCCTGGGAAAGGAATTGCCTTGACTTTTTTGTAAGAAAGAGTTTCTTCTTACAATTGATCCTGTCTTAAACACTTCATTTTAATCTAATGCTAGCCAGCACATTAATATGAATGAAGAAGTCAGCTCTCAGCAAATTGTTTTGTTTTAGGAAACTTGTATGATAGTCATCCAGACCTAGTTTAACCTCAGCTGCTTAACTGGCTGGCTGGCTGTTTGAATGTAAACCAGATGTGGTGTTTGAGCTGTGACTCATGAGAAGGCGTTGTTAGCAAATTGACCTTTTCCATAGGCATGCAGAGGACATTGCTGATTAACTTGCATCTTCCTGATGGAAAATATGTCCTGAGTAGTGCAAGTTTTAAGATAAAGAAAGTGATTTGAATGATAAAATGTGCAAAAATATTTTGCGTAATTGTAAACATCTGAGCATTTCATATATGGGAAGGCATTTGATTAATAACCCTGCAGTTAAACATTGCATAGTATTTTAATTTAAACAATTCACGTTACATTAATATGTATTTTGTAGACTAAAACCAGCATGCTTCAGAGTCATCGCATTTATTTGCTTAAGTTTATACATGTCAAGAGTATTTAAATTTTGCAGCTTCTTCTGTCTTAGGGTGCAAAAACTTCAGTTTGCCGCTTATCTGTGTCTCCTGGCTGGTGGTCAGGTGGTGAATCACTTTGTTTCCTGGTTGTGGCCTTGATCTTTCTCAGATGGGAGTCCTGACACAGGAATAATGTTTTAATTGGTTCAGCCGTTCTATTTTGTTTTCTCTATTTGTAATTGTAATTTACCTTTGAAATTTTTTTCCTCTTTTGGTTCTCATGTTTTACACTGAGACTGGAATTCTCAGAAGGGGGCTGAAATCCTTCCAGTTGGAGATGTTAATGATAGATAACTACCTCTCTCCTAATCTGCCCATGGTTTTGTCAGGGGCTAGTTGAGCAAAAGTGTTTGAATATTATTAGTGCATTTAGCTTTTTTTGTTTTATTTTTATATTGTTATGTCAATTTGGAGATTTTAAAAAAATACTTGAAACATTAATTGAGAGTGAGAACCAGAGATCTTAATGAAGCTTTTTAGTGGATTTTAGTGTGTGTTCATAAAAAAAAACTTGATTTCTTGATTCCCTATTTCATGGTTTATGGTTTTTGTTTTCACTGGCCTAATTGCTTGTCTCTTTGCTCCTTTTAGCCTGAAGGAGCTCTCACTGTTAATATGATTTTTGCTCTTAATGGTGTAACCTGTTTTTGATTGTGTTCTGGCTTTTGTACCAGTCAGAGCACAAAATATCCCATGTTCATATTTTTCTCCCTTCTAAGGGCTAGGTACAATTTTTCACAAAATCTCCAGCTGAATCCAGCACAGTGCAGACTTGTCTACAAAGTGCTGTGTTTCCTCAGTGCCAAAAAGTTTTAAAGAGTACTTTAAGATTTAGCACCTTACAGCTCTAATCTGTTTATCTTGCAAACAGTTTTTCTATTAAGTTTATATGTAGCTCGCAAAATACTTTGTGGTGTTCCTCTTGCTTATTGCTCCTGTTATAAAGTGATGCATTGAGTAAATGCTCTTGAGCTCACAGGTGAGCTGTGCTTCTGCTTTGTTTTTCTTGTGACTGTATTTTGTCAGTGGTTTCCTTTATTTACCACAGATTTACTTTTTTTTCCCTAATACTGATCAAGATTACTGCAAACGTGTGATGAGTAGGATGAAATGTATATGTACCAGATTTTGGTTTCCACTGTGGTTGTGTGGAATTCATGTGAAACATGAGAGTACTGACATGCCTTTCCATTCATCTTTGGTTTGTCAGGTACAGTCCGTCTTTGTCTCCTCCCAGCTTTTTTTGTTATGCTCTGGACAAGTGTATCACTTTACTCAGTAGCTGTTTCGTCGGGGACCACTGTGTTGACATCTCTTAAAGTGGTTACTTTTAAGTGAATAATAAAATAACCTTTGCCTTTAAACAAAGCTAAGTAAGTCTCAGCATGGTAGCCACTTGACCAAAGGTGTTATGGGAATGGGATGGTTGCTCTTAGATGTGAGTCAGTGTGGGGGACATCAGTGTTCAGAATGCTTCTAAATTAAGGAGTTTCAGGGATGTCTACTGTTTGGAGTAAAGTTTAGGTTTAGTTTTTGAAAAACATGTGGTGACTGAGGAACCTAAAAACAGGATTGTAATTTTTTTTTTTTAATTTGTGGTGGAAAAGGTGATGTTTTTCAGAAAATGTATTTTAGGAATAGTAATTTGTTGATTTATGATGAAAAGATGATTTATTGATTTGGGGCAGAGATACTCAAGTTCTATTTCTGGCTCTTTTTTAGACTTTTTTCCTGATATTAAGCTCATCTTTCTGTAGCTTTATGAAATGAAGATGATAACAGTTCATTTTCCCCATGTTTTGCCTGTTACTCTTTAGGCAGAAAGACAGAATAACAAACATCTCTTGCTCTTATTTATGTAGTTGACTAAGCACAGGGGGATTGTGCTGTCATATTGACAGTCTCCAGACAATGCCAAAATACAAATAAGCAGTTACAGTGTTTGCATAGTATCCTTTCAAGTGGAATCACTCTCGGGTAACATCTGTGTGCTTGTGACAAAACAGTCTCTAACCAGGTGAAAGTGGGCATGCTATAGGGCTGCTGAACATTGTAGGCCACTTGTTAGCACTTCCTTTAAACTTGTGTTCTTCTGCAACTCTTCTTTTTTTAACCAAGCATAGGTGAAATATTATTTATGAATTATGCGTGATATGAATGCTTTGACTATAAAATAGGGAATAAATAGTACTTGAAATACGAGAATTCAATCCAATCCCAGCCCAACCAAAGGAAATCAAAATTGGGGTTAACCATTGGGATAAATCTACTGCAGATACTTTTTTTCTGGAGGAGAAAGCCATTCTCACATCATCTTACCACTGGGGTTGTGATACAGAACTTTTATGTGTAATAGGTAAATAATGTAAATCTTTGTGCTTTGTTACTTAAAGGTATGTTGATTTTTCACACCTACAAAGCACTGGAAGGAGCTTTAACCACTGGGAATCTCAACAATGTAGACACTGAATTCCCTACAATAGCACTTCAGAAGAACTTGAACCTTGCTCCTAAGCTGAAGTTCTGTAATAACTCGAATTTATCTGTAACCAGTCTGTCATGGTCCTCTCTTCTCTCCACAAATGTTTTCTCATGCTGTTTTTAGCACTGAACTCATGGTGGCCAGGTGAGGAAGCTGGGCTACCTGCACACTACCCACCTGGCTGATGTAGTTAGCTGACTCATCTGGATGGCAGGTTGTTGTGAGAGGAGGTGAGCTCTAGTAATAGAAGGGTTGAGCCTGAATGACTGAGTATGTGGTGATGAGATTGTGGCAGTTTTAGTTGGCTGAAATAGCTATGAAATGGTGTCTGTAATTACATTTGTTCTACATTAGTTGTTAACATGGTCACTTTCTGTCCCTGAGCCATTTCAACAAGATGATAGAGATTCTAAGTGCTCTAAATTAATCTTAATGGTGCTGTGGTCAGTGACATAGCCAGTATTTTATTGTATGCCAGCTGAGCATTCGTTGGATTTATATGAGTGCAGCTCATTAACTTTTCAAAGTATTTTATGATCTTAAGTTAGAAATTGCAGCATGTCTGCATGACAGTTTTGCCTCCTAGTAGAATATAGTGTTGTACCTTTGGCTGGAGCAGTTGCATTTGTTTTGGTTCAGATGAGAAATTATGAGGCAACTAGATGCTTGTCCCATGCCCTCTTTCACAACTCTGAAAACACCTGGCAATCTCTCTGCTTAATATCCTAGTTTTCCCACTGTCACCTGGAACTCCAGAAGTTTCTCTCACTTCTTTCTCCTTCAGGGTTATGCTACAAGTTTTGTCCAGGAATATCAATTATTTCTGTTCAAAGCCTCTTTCCCTTGCCCTGCCACAATGTTCAGCCCCCTCAGTGCTTGCATTTATTTTCCTGAGATATCTCTCTACTGCTGTAACTCCCTCAGTGACCATTTCTTTCATATACACTTTATTTTTAGTGATGACTTCTCTTCTTTTAACTGGTCTGTTAAACCAGTCTCAAATGACAATTCCAAGACGATGTTTGCTTACTATAAAAAAGAGTTCCATCCAATCTCTAGCCAAGGGTGTTTCCTACGAAAGTATCTGTTGCTATCCTGGAGACCATTGCTAGTGGGGATAATTCTGAGTGGGTCAATTTCTCTTCAAATGATTCTGTCCCTGGGGACAGATCAAAGGAGAACTCCGAGGACAAGGAGATCACACCTTGAGACTGTCACTCACATCAGTCTCTGTCCCCTGTTACAAGAGCTACCAATGATCACAGGCTCTAGCAAGCTAGCGTGGTTTGAAATTCCCTCTATCTCTGCTGTGATTTGTTAGAGATAAGATGTTCCTCCCCTGAGATGTTACTACTGGATCTTTTGTCATGTACCCTTACCTTGTATTGGTCATTTCCTGATATCTACCTCAGTTTGTAAAACCCCTAAAAGCCAGTCCCTAGGGGCGAGTAACCGTCACTCGCTCCGGCTCCCTTCGAGCTAACATCTCTCTGCCCCCGGGGCAGAAGAAATAAACTCGGACTAAAGCCAAGCGGTGTCCATTCTCTCATCTTTGCTCTCGAATGCTCATTGGTTTCAGCTAGCTCTAAGAAAATTCTTCGATTTCTTAAGCATGTTTTGTTTTATTTATATTCAAAAAAGACTCAGTGCAGGCTGTGTGTGACTGCTCAGTTTGGAGTAAAATCATCTTATAAAGGTGAGCTGTTCCTTCTGTATTCAGTGAGCACATTTCATTATCATGCAGTCTTTTTTGAGTATTGTCCATGACGAATAATGAATAGGAGATTGAAACAAGGCATTCTTCTGTAATTTCTTCCCATTATCACATCTAACTATGTTCACTACAGCAAAATTGATATTTCAGTACAGCCACCTCTCTCTCTCCTTTACTTATCAATGTTGTAAAATTTATTGCATTTGCACCACGCAGAACTTCTGGAGGTATGTGCACATGTGAAACAATTCATACACATTCTTAGTGGAACCTGGCCTGTAGCTTGTTTGTGTATGTAGTGAACTGTTATTTTTTTTATATTTATCACATTTAAAAACTCATTTGAGATGCAATGCCTTGGTTGCAGAAGTGATCCAAGGAGTTCACAGCTGAGGCTGTTGGATCCAGACATATCTGCTATATTAAATGTGTGATGTGACCATATTTTTATCTCTCTAATAATAGTAAAAGCAATACCTGTGCCTAAAATAGTCAGTGAGCAAAATAATGATACAAGATTTCAGATTATCAAGTAAATGGAAGCTTTTAAGTACAGAGGCAATGCGTGTGTTTTTCAGCTGAGAGTGTCACTTGCTGCTGAAGTATTACAGGTGAAATAAAGAGCAAAACACTGTTTTGTCCCCCTTTATAAAATTTATAAGTGGCTGCTCTGTTGAAATGTTAGGGCCTTCTGTAACCATGTAAAGTCATGTTTGACGTTAAACACGTATTTTAAATTACACTTATGATAAGGCCTTTCTGAATTGAGATTTTTAAATTATTGTAAGATCCCAGATGTACCAGTGCTGGGCTGAGCCTGTGGGTATAGTCACACAGAGGACTGGAGCTTGTTTGGAGAGGCCTCCCAAGAACAATGCTTTATGTGGAGTTTGCCGGCTTTGAGGAAAGGATTAAAGAACAGACGTTATTCCCAGGATGGCTTTGCTGACACCAGTTGCTGAGCAGAAACATCTGTTTCATAATGGGAAAGCACTCTAAGCTGCTTTAAAACACCTGACAAAGTTACTTTTAATTCTGTGTGAAGTAGGTGGGAGGGATAACTATCCTTAATTGTGAAGTGGATTCCTGTGTTGGTACAAGGTTACCTAATCCATGCTTGCCTGAGAAAACAAGATTTATGGTTGTCACCAGATTTCTGCTCCATTTCCATACCGTCATTTGCTCTGCCTATTCAGACTTAAGTCCATGTAGCAAAATGGATTGAAGACAGGGGAAAGGAGAAGGGGACATCTAGACATTAGCAAAACAGCTATATGCCAGCCTTGGAGCCATAGCCATGTTTGCTTGGAGAGATGCTGTAACAGCGGGAAGCTAAATGAGAGCAAGGCTCAAGCCTCTTCTGGTTCCACATGCCTATGTGATGTGACAGCATTCAGAGATGGGGAAAGGCTCTCTATGCATGTGGGTACCTTTGGGAGTGGTTTTGTGTGGTGAGATGGTTGGCAATATCTGTGAAATCATATGGTGTCATCCAAGGGTTAGGATCTCCCCTTGTCAGCCTCAAAGCTGACCTTGTTGTACCTGGTTCTGTGACAGAGATACAGCAATGGTTACCACTGTGTAAATTCTGCATCAGGCTGTTTTCAAGATTCAGAGAGCTGTTTTCTTTACAGCACATGAGATAGAAACATAAGATCCAGTCCTGCTTCTCATGATCTGAACTATCAGTGGCCATGACCAAAACGCAGTCCTTTATTTAAAGAACTTTTTTTTTTTCTTTTTTTCTTCCTGTGCAAGTGGCTGACAAGGACAGCTCGAGTGGTGATCTAAAAACATGGACTGTACAGATGGCAGATGCTATTGGTGAAGGTTGCCTTGGCAGAAGTGTCCCTAGCCCAGAGGCTGGACCAGTCATGTCTCCAGAATGTCTGAAAGCCCCTGTAGTTAACAGGAATCATTCAGTTGAAGTTGGTGGATGTTGTTTTAGGCCTTTAGAGCCCGATGAGCCGTCTGCTTTCACAAGCCTTTCCTTGTGAAAGTAGAGGTGCACTTTATTTCCTTGGAGCAGGATCTCTCATCCAGTGAGCTGTGATTCCCCCCAGGGCATAGGGGAAGACTGATGGCAATTGGAGTGGCCTTAAGACATGGAAAAGATGGCTAAACATTTAAAGAAGAGATGCCTTGCAGAATGAATGCAGACTATTACAGAGGATTATTGTGATCAGTAAACTTTACTGTAACAGTAAATAAAAGAATACAAATGTCCCGATATCAAACAAGGTGATGCTCCCCTAAAAAGATACCACTGCAAGAACAAAGGTTTCAAAGGGGCTGCACACGTGAAATAGAAGATGACATAGAGAATAATGTCTTCAAAAGTAGGCTTCAAATGTAGAAGTGCGTATTTAATTCTGAAGTAAGAGGTGGGCTCTGGTGTATGGCATGCTTCAGGCATGCAAACTTCTTACTGTAACATCCTGATTTCTCCCAGGTTGTCAAGTTCCTTAATTCCCTCGGAAAGCAGGTTGGCAGGCTTGTGGCAAAGGTTTTTAGTGTCTTCTAGTGCCAGAGGGAGAACATTGTGCAGTTCTCTGTGGTCTTCTGCTGTCTTTACTGAATTCCTGTAGGGGAGAAGGTTGGACCACAGTCTTTTTGCACTTAGACACGTGTAAATAATGGATTTTTACTTTTTATTTCCATGATCAAAATGCTGAACGTATTCCATTTTCTTCCTACCTGCATTGCAGGACTATACAAACCATTTGGTTTGACCTGAAGTATTTAACATAATGTGAAAAAATTGCTGCATGTTTTTCCTTACCATTCTTCATCCATTTAATCTTCTTCTCCTTTTCGCTTGCATTTTAATGCAAAAAAAAAAAAAAAAAAAAAAAAAGAAAAAGGGGAATTTTA
>VZTE01006155.1:285610-432430 GCA_013397775.1 Eulacestoma nigropectus | reverse complement strand
TCTTTGAATTTTAAAAAAAAAAAAAAAAAAAAAAAAAAGAGAAAAGTGGTGATTTTAAAATTTCAAAATAGAATGGTTCTACTTCTTTTGAACCTGTTTCTCTGTTTTTATGTGGTGAAATTATCACTGGTCTTTGATATAATGGAAACAATTTTGGTGAACATACTATTCTCTAGAAATTAAGATGTGTGTTGCTGTCTAGAGTTGTACTTGTCAGAATTTTACCCATTGTACCTTGTACATAGTTACTAATTCACATTATTTTAAATACTCTGAAGTAATGAGGCAAGAACAGCTCTCTTTTCTTTTTAAGTGCTAACTTTCTTTTTGATGGATAATTTTTACCTGCTGTAGACAGGAAGATTTTCTCATGCTCTGTAGTTAATAACCTGACTTCAGTTAGATATGATTTGTTTTAAATATGTTGCACATTTCTTAGCATATATCACATCTCTCTGTGGGAAACAGTTCTCATTTTACAGTCACATTTATCTGTGCTGGCAACCTGGTATTACAAATATCTATAAAATTTCTTTGACTTATTTTATGTAGCAAATGCTGAAATACTAAGAGAGACTAGAGAAAATGTTGCAATATGTATAAATTGTTTGTAAAAATGTGCTGTTTTATATAGCAAATACTTTTGACTAACTATAGAGGAGTAGGCTATTGATCACTTATAACAAATACATGGAATTTACCATACAAGTTTCAGGAGTATTTTAGTATTTTTTCTGATAATGCTGCCAAAATAATTCTAAGAACTTGAGTAAGGTTACTAATATTTTTAAAATAATCCTTCAGGATGATTTTTTTTTTTGGAAATAGTATCTGAGTGTGACTGAGTATTGTGTTTATTTAAAGTTCTTATGAAACTACTCAGGGCTTCTGGAAGGCAAACAAGGGGAAACAACTCACTTTTTTGCCCACTTTAGAAAAGAATGAGAAAATATACGTTGCAGAAATTTCATTTAGAATGTCTAATAACTTTTAGAGTTATTAACAACAGTGTCTTGTAAAGAGGAGGTCTGGGTTGTAGGGCTGCAGGTGCAAACCTAGTTGCTCAAACTTGTGGTAGGAAGGAGACAGTCTGGTTCCATTTGAGAGAGAAATGAGAAGGCTGAATTTTTCTTCTTAGTTGTCAGAACTCCTGTTGAAAAATCATTAGTGGTTGCAAACACAGATGTAAAGGAGGCTGAGAAAAACCCCTAGACTTTAGGTTAACTGTGTGAACTTCATTATATTCATAGGTATTATGACAGTGTCATTACGAATATGATTCCTTGTAACATTTTTCTGGTATTTTTCATTGAGGCACACAGGGAACTATACTGCATCAGAACACCAGGAGTGTGCTGTTAATATACCTGTTGTCCAAACAGAATCTACTTTATTCATTCCCAAATGTGGAAGTGCTTGATGCAGGTTGTTAATTGGTCACAAGGATGAATGCCTGCTTTGAATTCCCTCCCTGCCTCTGCTGCCAGAGTTGCTATGAGATGCCAGGTAAATCACATAAACTGACACAATCTCATTTAGTCATTAATCATGTATTACTGAATTTGTGAATGCCCAAACTAAGGCACCTGTGGCCAAAGCTTGTATAAAGTGTTCACCACTGCAGTAAGATGTAATGGGAACTTAAGTATGTGCGATAAACTGTTCACATTGAGAGGTGTCAAGATAGGCACCCAGAATTAGTCTCTCTTTGTTCTCTGCTTTCTTACATGAAAATAATAGTTGAACCTAATCTTGCAAAGATTGTGAAAAAGAGCATTAATAATATTTGCAGGGCATTAGGTGCGATTGCAGTGAGTGATGAATTATGCACTTACACTAGAAACCTGTTTGTCTTTTGTCGGAGAACCTGTACTGCTTTTATTTATATATGTAGGCCTGATGCTGCAGAAAACTTCGTTTTTTTCTCTTATATAAATTACTGTAAAATCAAATTCTTAGTACAGGGATCGAACAGCCTGTGGGAAAGTATATAATAATTGGGCATTATTGTTCAGTCCGATGCAGTTTTAAAGTAACACTACCTACCTGCCTTTTGAAATGAAAGTAGTAAACACACAAATTATTTTAAACAAATCTCATGTCTTAATCATCATTCTGTTTTATTTATTTAAGTTCCTCTTTGGAGCAGAATTTATAGTCTATCATTTTACACTGGGAATCTTCTTATAAACTAAGGAAGTAATATAGTCTCCATTTGATGGATTTGGAGGTAAGATACGGTCAAGATAAGCCCATACACATTAAAAAACATTAGTGTGTGAAAGTTAGGGGCTTCAGTTTCAAACTTATACATGCCAGCCTTTAGACTGACCTCTGGACCAAGCTCCTCACATTGTGATTGACACTTCAGAATGTGTAATCCAAAGCAGCTAGCCAGGTAGGCAGAGTGTCATAGACTGTCCTCTGTGGTAGCCCTCTGCTAACCAAGAGGGAATATCTGAGGCCAGGGTAGGTCTGTGATGGTGTGTCTAAGGTTCTCCATACATTTCATGCTCAGTGGTTGCTGGGTGAAAGGCAGATGCAAGACCCAGTGTTTGAAGATGTTGACTGCTTTGACAATATCTGTTGCCTCAAAGCCCTTGAGAGACCTGGGCAAAGGCACGGGTAGTTCCTGAACTGTGTTCCAGCTTAGGGGTGACCTTGGCGTGAGCCATGGAGGCCTGGCAGTCCAGAACTGTTCTGGGCAGGCAGAGAGGCACCCAGGGAAACTTTATGGGCAAAATAAAACTACATTCAGCGTTAGGCAGGAGACAAATGAGAGTTTGCAGCACTGCAGCTTTTGTACCTTGGCTCCATCTCAGACACCATTAAATGCCTTTTCTATATTTGCCAGAAGACATTCATTGTAATGCAATAAGTTGAACCTTGATTTTTCTTCTATCTGCCTATTATTTTCTTCCCTTCTGTTGTCCTCTTTCTTATTACGGACAGATTTGGCCACTGTCAAATTGAATGATTTTTTGCATACTTGGTTGACTGACTCTTTTTTTCCCTAATTTGCTGATATAGTCAACTGTGCCAGTAAAGCAATTATGCAAAATTGTGTATAAAGGTTTAATGATACAAAACAGTGTTCATCACAAATCTAATTGTGATTCTTAACATCCTTTCATAAACTCTGCAGTTAATAACCATTTTGTTAAAAACTGTATTTAGTTTAGTAGATAAGGGAACATTTAATGTACATATCACTGTTAACTTTGAAAGGAAGCAATCAATAAAAATAGTGATTTGGAGGAGTTCAGATAATGATCTATGTGCTTCCAAGTAGTGATTATAAGAAGTCTGCTTTATTACATATCTCATCAGGTTACAGTGTTACCTGTTTTACATTACGAATGATAACTGTGTATGGTTCATTGTGCACTGAGTCTAATACAACACAAAGATTAAATACAAAGATGGCATTGTAATGAAGCAAATAATGTGTCTCCATACTGAAACCCAAGAGACAATGCGTTAAAATAGAATTGACAGGTACACTGTACTTAGGCCTGATATCTGGTTTCCACTTGGATAACTGAACTGGTTCAGGTAAAGAGCAATAAAGCAATACTTGGTAATACTTTCACTGAAGCCGAAAATCCCGTTGGCTTTTCTTAGTCCAGAACAGAGCATTTAGAAACATTCCAAAGCTGATATTTCTCCTTCATGTTTGCGTTGATATTTTTTGATTTCTGCTCTACTGCCTTCCTCGGAACCCTGGCTGGGATTTAATCCTACCACAGAAAGTACTGACGAGTCAGATATTATTATTAGGACTGACATTTAGTAGAGGCTCATTTACATCAGGTCATTATGTACTTCAGGGAGACCTTCTGCCACAGTCACTAGAGACAAAGCACACACTACTTCCATCAGGCAGGGTATGAGGAGGGAGAAGGGAAAGTGGCTCTCCTTTCTATCTCCTTCCTGGTTAGCAGTTCTCGGCTCTGTGTCATCTTTGCACGAAGGAAGCACTATGGACTGTAAGGACAGGGAAGAGGTAATAACCTGGCAGTGCTTTCTGCTATCTCCCTAATCAGGGTCACACTTGGATGCTGAATTATGAAGGTGAGTTCTGTTCACTTGGTTCACTCCAGTAGTGACATGTGTGAGCTGTGTTATACTGAACAGAGCAGTCTATGGCTTATATAAACAGCTTTAATTTACTGCTTTCTGAAAACAGAGGCCTGGAGCAGTCATGGAGGTTTCAGGAATGTTGTTTGTGTACATGAAGGAGCTTAGAAATGGTCGTTTTTGCAGTCTTCCCATAGCTCATCGAGAGTAACGGTGTCACTGCCAGAGAAAAGAAAAGAGAATGATTTTTTTTTTCTCCACAGTCTACAAATATTTTCAGGGCTTGATATAATGTGCCTTTAACAAACCATGAACTTCTCTCCTACTGAGTCAGTGCATCCTGCCCACATTCAGTGTAGGCAGAGAACTATTATACTAATCCACTCTTCCATCATATCTCTAGCAAACACATGTATTTTCTTCGAATATTTATTTTGATACAAGTAGTGCTAAGTTTTTTATTTGGCAACAAGAAATAAGTAGGAGATTGTGACTTCTGAACTTTGTAACTTTAATTGTGGTAGTTCTGGTTTTCAACTATGACATGTTTTGACAAATGTATGACAGTCATATTTCGCTTTAAGGGAATAGTCCTGCCACCTCGTAGCAACCTTAGAGTAATTCATTCACCTCTCTCCAGGTAGGATAGGTTTAAAAGGCAGATGCTGAAATTGGACTTTTGCTTTGTTTTTTAACAGGTACGGTTATATGCAAGGCCTGATGCAATCCGAAGAGGATCAGGGGACTATGCTCTAAATATTACAAGGAGACTCATTGAGTTTTATGAAGATTATTTTAAAGTGCCCTATTCCCTGCCAAAATTAGGTAAGATTTCCCAAAGAATGTGAAGTTAACCCAGAAGTGAGAGATTAAGTCAGCTATTTTAAAGGAGTTTTAAGACTGTAATATATTGGATTTCAAGTTAAGGAATGTTTGGGTTAATTTAGAAGGATCAGTAAATAAGAAATTTTTCCTTGTAGAGGAAGGGAAGCTAGACTATGCTTTCTCCAACCTGGAACTGAAAGGAGCAGGAAGCAGACAGTATTTATGTTTGTTAGACACTGGGTAGAGAACCTGAGACCTTTCACTGATAAGTGGGCTGGGTTTTTCTTTGTTTTTTGGCTGTTCTCTCTTTTGGTCCTTACTTCTATGAGATAGCCACCGGAAGATATTTGTTCTGTAATATTTGTACCTTGGTGCCTCAGCCTTAAATGGGGAACAGAAGTGAAAATATTTGTGGAAACTGGGAACCTGTAGCAGTGCAAGACTGTGGGTTTGGGTTTTTTTTTTGTTTTTATGGTGCATATGGCTTATTAATGATGATTAGTAGGCAAGCTTAATTGTCTAGTTGTTTATTGAAAAAATTGCCGTGAATTTGTTTTACTGTGACCTAAATGTAAACCCCATCAATTTCTATTATTTTTTTAAAACAGTTTTTTCCTCATCCTCCCTTTCACCGCAATCAGCTGTTCTCCTATTCATTTAAATACTTTCCACAGTATTATTACGCCCTCCCTCCTTTGGAGCATGTTTGATAAAGACTCAGAAAAGCCTGTTGCTCAGCAGCAGGAAGAGAGCATGTATTTGATCAGAAGCGTTAGAGTTGGAACCACAGGTGATCTTCCCAGGAAGTCAGGGTTTATTTCATTAAATCCCTTGCCTGCTGAGTAGGTTTATTGGACTTAGAGCTAATCATGTAGGAGATAGATAATGTAATTGATATTTCTAGATGAGGGTATTGCATGAATATTTTTGTAAGTATGTTGTGACATTTATTTCTTGTTGTCCTTTAATAATGGGTTACAGGCAGTGTTCTCCTAGAGAAATATGCAGATGGGTTAAACAAGCACATGGCATATTTAAGTATACACAAACTCTCTGTGTATACTTTCACGTATGTCTTCAAGCATGTTAAAAATGTTTTGTAAAGGAAGTTCTAGGCTTACTGGGGCCAAAAATTTAGAGGGGAAAAAATAATCAAGAACTTGCTGAATAGAAAAGATGAACATAGAACAGTTTGGGTTGAAAGGGATCTTAAAGATCATCTAAACATCCAAACATCATTACTTCAGGTAATTTATTGAGCATGCCAGCTGGCAGCAGTGGTAGTAACTGTATCTGCTTCAGAGTATCTTCCAAAATTGTAACATACGGTCTTTAAACCCAACGTGCTATATCCATTGTCATTATGCTGTGGCATATCTTTTACAAATACCTCATTGTAAGTGTATATATTCCAGTTTGGATCTTTTTGGAACAGAACAGGAGGAATAGTCACAAGTAAAATTGTATTTTTTCATCAAATATTTGTAGTAAAATTGTTAATAGGAAATACTGCTTGGAGACTTTAGCTATTCAGTAGTGATACTACGAAAACAATTACTGTAGAGAATAATTTTTTTATAATACAGCAAGGTTGAATTTATTTAATGTAAATATGGAAAGAAAAATTTCTAAACTCAGTGATGTAAATATTTTTAAAAATTTTATTTGCATATTAATACAGGTATATTTGTTCCAGTTCATTCAAACACTGATTGCTATGTTTAAGCATGTGCTGATATCTTTAACCCGAAAGAATGCTGAATTTTTTATTTTTGTTTTAAACTTCAAAAAAAATTCAAAGTTTAGAAGGTTAGGGACAGTAGTCTGATGGGTGAATAGAAGGACTAAAAATGGTAATACTGTAATCTGTCAGTGATAGAGATTTTGCAGTAGTATTGAAGAATTTCTTAAATGAAAAGATAAAACAGCATTAGCGGCAGCAGTGGAAAAAGCTTGCTCATCAGGAAGATGTGTTGATACTGAAAATGCACCTGGGCTCTCCAAGAGCTTAGGACTCAGCTGATTTACTGCTGTCACCACTGCAAAGGATTGAGTACTTTATTAAAATTTTAAGAAAAATGAGAATTTTTTTCCGGGGGGGGGGCAATTACAAAGTTTTTAATTTCACTTCTAAATGTGAAAGTGGGAGTGAAAAATGAAGAATGTACTTTGGAAAGCTTTTTAATGTCAACAGTTTTATAGAAAATGTTCTGTTTCAAACATAGATGTTTTAAAAAAAAATTGTTTCATGTACTTTCCAGTTCTAACAAGAAACTTAAACCTAAAAAGGCTCTGTAGCAGCTACTGAGTGAGACACTGTCAGTGGTGTATGTGGGGCTGTGTGTGTATGTTAGAGTTGGAACCATAGGTGATTCTCCCTGGACAAGGGACCTGCCACCCTTGGCAAAGCACTTAGTCATCTATGTGGTCATCCATTTGAACTCTCTCTATGGTAGGAGTATCTGGGGACATTTAGGCTCTTCAGATGTGTTGCTGTATCAGAAAGATCTGTGTTCGTTTGTTCGCTTCTGAGTCATTAAGGTCCATTTCCAAGGCATTTGAACTAGTGCTCCTTATCTGAGTTTATAATACATCAGCCAGTGTTCTCTACAGGAACCACTTCCTCCTGTTGCTCTTGACTACGCGACTGTTGGTGACCAGGCTTTCTAATTGTGCTTACATGCAATCAGATGGCTGTGGCTGAGACTTTTTTACATCTTATATGGTCTGTACTGCCTTCTAAATGCACTGGAAGTAGATTTGTTTTCCAGTTGATGTAAATTCTGATAATGAATGTGAACTGGGAATTTCTCTAACTTGAATGAACAATTTCCACAGTTAAAAGTTCTACTTAGCATGTAGGTCTCTGCATTTTTTCCTACATCATACTCTGAACCGGAAGGTGCTTGGGTAAGGTTTCAAATCAATAATTTTTATATGAATTTCATTTATGAAAAATAAATCGTATCTTTTAAAAAAACCTAGATTTTTCCAAGACTGTAACACTATCGTTGTAAACATTAGTTAGTGATGGGTAGATAAAGTATTGAATTTAATTTAATCTAAAAAGATACGCGGAAGGGTTTTTAATTATATTCTTATGGCTAGTGAATACAAAATATTTATGTATTTATATTACAGTTATTTTTAATCCTGTTTGCACTGTACAAAAAACTGCTTTGTATGCATAGAGCTTTTTCTTATGAGGGTCTTTGAGACTGGACTAGTCTTGAATTTTTCCCTCTAAAGCCCTGACCAGTTGCTGTTTTGAAGTGAACAAAGCTTAGAAATTTAAAAAGAAAAAAAAAACCAAACTGAAAAACCACCTTAAAAGAAAGGCTTCAAAGGTCAGAGTAAAAGTCACACTATGGGGAATGATAAGGTAATCAAGCACTCTTACCATGTAGACAGCTGGGATTCTTTAGCTGTAAATGGTTTGAGGTGGAGGGGTGAGTGGCTTTTCCAGACAAGACTCCGCTGCATGTGAGATCCCATGAGAGTGGGGTAGAGTGACAGAATCCCCTCCCTTGCCTTGCTGGTCATGTTACTTTTGATACAGCCCAGATTGGCTCATGTCCAGCCTCTCCTCCACCAACACCCCCAAGTGAAATATATTTTCAGACTTCTCAAAAGTATTTTTCTGTAGATTTGCTGTATAGTGAACTTTGGAGTTTCATCTAATATGTTTTATGTGGTTATTGTTTGGTGTTTTTTTTTCCTTTACAGGTATGTTTGGGGTACTAATTGCCTGCTTCATACAAAAATTATATGGTTTTGTTTTCATTATACTGCATAAAACACTTTGAAATTGTGAGTGCAAAGTCTCAGAAAATGATTTTCCAAGGGATTTAGTGAGCATGCTGCACAATGGAAGACAAAATTGGACCATTAACATTTGCTCATGGATTCAGTTTTTAAAGTGTGTCACTGAAGAATTTAAACTCTTTCTTATGATGTAAAAAATAGCTCAGCCATTAGAATGAAGAAGTTTAGCAGGGGAATGTTCCCATTCTGATTTTTAAAAGAAACTCATGTACCTCTGCTCCATTCCCTGATTGTTGATAGTGAATATTTTGGTGAGAGAGCACTGCTGCTGCCTGGTGCAGTGTGAGTCATTGCAGGCCCAGAGAAAAAGTGTTGAGATGCTGTTGCTATGTTAGCCAGGTGACTTGCTGTGAGCACTAATGATTAATTGTTCATTTTGATTTAAGTGCTTTACTATTAGCTTGACTCTTGGACATGTTCCTAACCTATTCATTGCAATGTTGCCTTCTGTCCTGCTTGATCTTCCATCATCTCCATCAGCACTTTCTGTGCTACTGCTTTCTTCCCTTCGTTTGTCCTTCCTCCTATCTCTGCTGCTCTTTCTAGGGTGAAACCTCCATGCTGTTGCCTGCATTCTCTGCTTAAGTTGTGCTAAAAGTTTCAGAATTCTACCCTCATACTTTCTCTCTAGCAAGGTGAGGCTTCCTGCCACCTGTCCAACTCTGAACTGAAATTACTGTACACCACCAAGCAAGATAGCTTGCTTTTTCTTCTTTGTCTATAAAATTAAAGCATTAATTAGTACTTCTGGAATGAGGAAGGGTGGGACAGCAGGCACTAAGAACTTGATTCGTGTGCCTAAACATAATTAACTGGTACTGTTAAACGCCATGGGGTGTCCTGAGAACTCTTAGCTAATGTCCTTCTGGCCTCCAGATGAGATTCTGTTGGGCCATGGGGCCCATACCTGATAGTTTGACATGGATTTATTGTTTTTTAATAGCTTTGAACATCTTAGTGGGGGGTATCACCCATGTTTAGGCAGCAGAGTTGAAGCCTGCTATTTGACCAAGTGCTTGAAGCAAGCATAATGCTTCTGCACAGAGAGGACTATTTGTTCATACAGTTCATTCCTGCATGGGTAAACTGTGGCAGTTCTTCCCTGGCCTTCGAAGCCTCTGTTTTGAGAATTGGGATGCAGTTTTGGTGTGCAAGGTGTTTTTTTTTTTTTTTTTTTTAATTTCTAAGCTGTGAGCACTTCAAAACAGAAACTGGTCAGGACACCAGGGGAAAAAAATTCCAGCTCCAGCCATAGGGAAAAACAATGTATTTTCTCAGAACAGTGCTTTGATATAGAAAAAGGAACTGTGAATTACTACACTGAAACAAACCACGTAGGAAATCAATCCATAGTATGATGTTAACAAAGGAGGGAAAAATAGTCATCACTTAGGACTTAGTATATTGCTCTAAACTATTTCAAATAATAAATCAATTATTTCCATTAGTGAGTTTAATATGACTCACAGTGGGCATTCTAACAGGTTTTGGAAGTTTGTTAAGGGGCACCTGATCTCTCTCTTTTGCATTAGCGTGGCAAGTCTGATATTGTTTGCAGGAGATGGGAAAAGTTACGTATAGGAATAAAGTAGCTTTATATAGAATAAAGATGAATGGGCCCTGCTGGAAATAATCCCCTTCTGAATGGAACATTTTCTTTTCATTATGTTGTGATTTCCCTCCCTTCTTAATTGTGAATTCTACTGTGAATAGAATCCATACCTCTCAAATAAGGAGAGTGTTCAGACAGGAGTATCACTGCCAGTAGCAGTTCAGTCAGCCCATAGTAAAAAGAAGTTGACCAAGTCTGACAATGTCCCCACTGGCTACTCAGCTAAATCAGCTTGGCTTTTACATGAGTAATTAAAAAAAAAAAAAAAAAAGAAACGAAAAAAAGATCTGAGTGTGATGTTATGAAAGAGTAATAGGATGTGGGACTGTGGGAGATTCCCTGGAAATGTCAGGGCTGTTTTTGAGCCAGGAGACTCCTTCATCTGAATGTAAATAGATTTTTCCCAAGCTGCTCTTCAGTATGTCATTTGAGCAGTTAGTACCAATGTAGAAGTGGGTGCACTGAATTTCAGCAGTGTCTGTTCTTAGTTCTCTACCTTGTTAGAAACACAGATGCCTTCAGAAAATGATGCCTTTTATCATGAGTTAGGAGAAATAAATCTTGACTGAGAAGGTACCAGTGAAGGTATCTCTTTTGACCGCACAGAGAGGAAACTAATCTGGATGGTTTAAGTTTGATCTCTGATTTTTAGATGGATAAAAGACTAGGTGAATACTTCTGTAGGATTTATAAAATGGGCTAAGATCTTTGACAGGCACAGAAACCCCACAGAAATTACGGGAATCACCAGAATACTGTGTGAACTTCTACCTGGTATGAGATGGTTAAATGCCTAAAAGCTCATGAATCCAAAATACTTTTTACATAGCTGTGACTGAAGTGGTTTTCATTATAGTTCCTTTCACTTGCCTGAGCAGAGCTCTTATACCTGATTGACCATGTCCAGGTTTTGAACTAATTTTATTTTTAAGAGAGGCTACAGAACAATTTTAATAACCTGTTAGATCTGAGAGTTGAGAGGGTTCATCAGAGACTTTGACCAGCAGCTGAGACCTTTTATATAACAACTGTAGCTTTATCTTAAAGGAGTGTATGTAGGAAAAGCTTAGGCCTTTGGTCCACAATAAACTTCATGTTTGTATAGGCATTATGTACAGTAGTTTTTATTATAGGATAAGGTCTATATGTAATTAAGATACTGTGAGAGTTACTTTCTGTGCATGGTGTGACACTGTGGAACTTACCATGCAAAGCTCAGAGCTACATGGTAGAAAAACAAATACAGAAGGGTTTGGAAAAAAGGTAAATGATATCACTGAGGATACTGTGATAGATTTAGATGGTGCTCAATAAGAGGGGTGTGTGAATCCTTGGGCAGTGTGTAGGAAGATTAAATTGCAAGTATTAGATTAGTTCTAAACCATGAATTTTTTTCTTTTGAAAATTGTACTTACAGCATTTAGTTTGAATGAAGTAGGTAATGCAGTTGATCTATATCGATTAGAGAACCAAGGAGAAAGTAATGGCCTTTTCTCTCAGAACTGAGGTAGAAACTTGATACCATCTACATCTGAAATAGGACAAAAATGTTACACAGTCTGCTCAAGTATGTTGTCTTACGGTGGAAAAGGAAATGGCTGTTGTTGACCTAACGAAACATACAGTCCCCCTATGCAGTCTTATACACTGGCATTATTTAAACAGCACCTTCAAGAGAACTATATAAACAAAGCTAATGGAGTAACATGTTCATAATGACAATATTTGAATAAATACGAAAGTTTACTGCTGACTTGCTTGACTTTTGGTAATTTTGGTCCATAGTCATGACAAACTTTAAATAATTTCAAATTCAATTCATGAAACTTCCAGTTTTCATTTAACCTTGCAGTTTCAAATGGAGGGTGGGGAGAAACAAGGATACTATGATGACTCCTTTTTTTGCTGTCTTAACATGTGAAGTAGAGGCTTTCCTGAAGAATGAAGCTCAGTAAAATCAGTGTTGTGCTGGTGAGAAAAAAAAAAGGCAGATTATAGGACTGTCTCCATCAAACACCAACACATTTGGCTGAGACTTTTTGTTTAACATGTGCTGTTTGAATACAGGACAATTCTGTTATTTTTTAAGAATTTTTCATGTGAGTTGATTGAGACAAGTGGATTTACATACCTCAGTAACAGCAGCAGCAATATTTTCCGCTAGTATCTTCTTCTCATTCACCATTGTGGGTTTTGGCCTCTCACATTTGATTTGAAAAGTGAAGACAACTCAGTTTCTGGCTGGACTCAGAAAAAAATTCAAATGAGTCTAAGAGGAGCTATAAATCAATGCATTGGAATCTTTTTTCCATTCCTGTCTAAAAACATGTTCTTTACCAGTTTTAGCCCTGTCTAGTGTTATGCTTGTTGAACCCTGTAGTTGCTGTGTGGGGTCTCCAGCCCTGGAAGAAGTCATGACAAAGCCTGTTCAGAGTCTTATTTCAGAAGCACAATTTTAATTAGCCTGAAAGTCACACTATAACCTATTTCCTTGGTCAAGACAGGCAAGAAAGCCTTAAAAGGCATCTCTCCTGCATCTCTCCCTCACTGGAGGCACTTAGAGCTGTTACAGTTTGCGTAACTCCTTGCCTTCGTTCTCTTAGGGTAAGACTGATGTTTGAAGAGTTGTTAGCAAACTGTTTTAGGATGATTAACTGTAGTTTCAGAGGTAATCTGTACCTTCTGCCACTTACTCAAAGTTTCTGAATGGCTGGAATGACAGCTTCCATGCAGAAAGACTAAAAGGAGATTTTAACAATACTTGCATTGTGTTGTTCCTTTTGTATAGGTAGCAATTGTTTTCACAGCCATTTAAAAAATACTGCCATCATTTTATTGCTGATTATTAGGACCTTTAAGAGTATGTGAATTTATTTATTTTTCATATCAGTATCATTGCTAAAAGTAAGTGAGAAGAAAAACAATTGGGTTTTTGGTTTTTTGTTTTCTTTTTTTTTTCCCCTGCAGCACTGAAGAAGTGTTCCTGTTAACTCTCCATGTTTTCAGTTTTGGAAGGATTGTGCTCCTTTGGGGTAGTTTGTTATGCTTTCCAGATGGTATTGTGACAAAGTTTGTTTTCCATTAGATGCCGATTTGAGGGCAGCAAATATATTACATCGAGAAACAGAAGTTTCACTAGGCAGAACTGATGAGAAAGCACTTTGCCCACTGCCTCACTGAAACTGTTTTCTATTTGGCTTTGTTTATTTTCTTATGCTAGTTTTGAAATATGCATGTATGTATTTTAAAATGTTACCTTATTCACACATAATGTAATGCCAAGATCATGACAACTCCATAACTGTCCCTGCTAAGAACATTCTTCTTCACTATGAGCCTTATGCCATAAATAAAATAGATGAGGGAAGTACATACACACACACACAAATCTAATTAATATTCTTCCTAGTAAATCTAAAAGGTATGCATTATGGGTGCAGTAAGAGTTGGAAAAAAGTTACCACCTATTGAAAATATCCTGAATATTAGAAACAGTTAAAAGTCTTTATGTAGATGTGTAATAATGAACTTCCACATTTTATTTCTGTACTGTAAAAAAACCCTATAGATGCAGATGTAAAGAAGATACATTTTCATATATCAGCAAAGAGCACGAGGAGTTTCTTTCAAGAGATTATGACAGTGTCTTGAAAAGATCATAACACATTGAAGTGGGACTTAAGTAGGCCAGAGATTTCTGTTCATACAAAAGATGTGAAAAAGTGTATAGCTACTGAGCTGAATAAACCTATTGCTGCTGCCTAGATTCTGCTGGCTTAGTTATAAACCTTCCACCTGTACTAGCTAGTTTCTGTAAGCTACTGAAATTCAAAGGGATGTATGTGCTCACCTTTTATTGCTTTTGCTAAGGATATTGTAACTGAAAAATATCCTAACACAATGAATTACGCTACATTTGCAGTTCCATGCCTGAAGCAACTTCATTTTTACATTAAGGAAACCAGTGATTTTCAGTGTAACGATGAAAATATTAAGATGGCTGAACAACTTTCATTTAAACAAATGAATTACCATTGTGCATTTCCCCCTCGCCCCACCTTGCTTCCTGTGTGCTGGCAAGCTTCTTAAAATGGTATAAGGACGTTGAAAGAATCACTTAATTAAAATTACTTGGAGATCTCTGGCAGGTACTGCTAAACTTGCTTTCCCTGTTCTCTCTTGTTGTATATGAATTCTCCTTTTCTTTTCTTCTAATTTATTTAAATGCCATTTGCTTGTGTACTTAAACCATAACATGTCCAGATTCAGGATCAGTTCTGTGAAGCCTGCAGTTTCCATCGCGCTCTCTGATTCTTATCAGTAACACTTCTAACAAAGCTGTCCTCCTGAAGATGCATATTTGTCATAGTGATAGTACACTTCAGAAAGCGTATTAAGCTAAAACAACTCCCACTGTTCAACTAAAAAATATGTTCCTTGTCATATGCTGCTCCTTGCTGAAATTAAACTTAGGCAACATTTTAGTCTAGAAAAAGCCAGTTGCTTTTTCTTCCCAGAGTATTTGGCACAGCTGCGCATAGTTCTGTTTTTTAAGTTACTGGGCACTTGAACCCTGAAGTGGGCGGGAGCGGGAGGGAAGGGGACAGATGCACAAAAGAACTTAGAAATGTATTCTGGATACCCTTGTCATAAGTTTCTGGAGCTATTGCTGTCTCCCTGGGGTGCTTACATAAATCTTTAGAAACTGTTTCCAAATAGTCCCTGAGTTTGTGGCTTTGTAATTGATCCTGAGCTCTGCAACAACAGGAGACTTAGCAGTGGAACAGATCATGCCAAAAGAGCTCCTGATAAGTATTTTATTCAGCAGGGGCTTTGGTCTATCACCACCACTATGACACTAGGTTTCCTTTTGAAAGTCATGACGTAAAAGCACAGGTAATTTGACAGAACTTTAGTTACATGTGGCTCTTTATGATGTGACTCCCAAACAGTAACAGAAGTCAGTGTTTGAAATCCTGATAGGAAATTATGTGAGATGTTTCCATAGTTGTTACAGTACCTAAGCACATTGTAATCACTTTTTACATGTAATGCATTTGCAAATGGAGAAACACCACAGTTCTGTTGTCCTATTTAGATGCTCAGCTGAAAGCCGGAGAGTGCTGAGAGGTGGAGGCAGGCAGATGTTTTGCTGGTCAGACCCGTATAAAATGTTCAGTTATCAGATAGAATTTGAATATGTATTGAAACAGCAGGCAACTGGAACGTGCATCCTTTCATGGTTAAGTGTTGATGATTCATGTGAGGGACATACAACTGACTGCAATATTTCCTGCTTTAAAGTTGATCTTAAGAATTGTTCTTCCTAGGGTGCTAATTCTCAGGTGTGGAAATATGGCTGACTGTTTTGTGAAGCTTTATGTAACTTAGATACATAGAAAAATGCATTATATGTCTTTTCACCGGTAATGTAAAAATTATTTTCTAGGCATCTTTTCTCCATATTCTTGAAATGTTTTAAGCATTTCTTCTGTCTTAAGGTAATCACAGACAATTGAATTTTATGAAGAAGCAGGCTGTTACTCAGTAACAAACAGATGCATTAGAAATGCAGTTTTATGCTTCATGCCATATCTCCAGGATTTTCTGTAGAAACCATGCAACAGTTTCCAAATGATTAAAAGGGTCTGAATTGTACAAGTTACAATTGATGACAAAATGATCTTATGTAGTTCTTCATAAAACCTTCCAAAGACAAAAATGTTGCCAAATGATACTGAAGGATATTTGGAATAGCTCTAAGTCATTCAGAGTGACAGTGAACAGACAGCATTCTGTAATGTTTATATTGTATTTGGGGACAGCTGGATGGAAGTCCAGCCCCAGAAAAAATCACTGTTTTATCTTTGCCAGTCTGTTCCTTCAAAAAAAAAAAAAGCTTGCTCTTCGCAATCAAAATACAATTGCTGTGTGACTGCTTGATGTGGAGTCTAAAATGGTCAAATTCAAGTACACAGCTGAAGGATAATTTAATGTTTCAATAGTGAAGTGGAGAAAAATAACATTACAAGTGAGTAAAATGTAATTTTAAACAATAAAAGCAAATCTTCCTACAAGTAGTTCTAACCTCTTGAAGTTTTACATATACTTGTCTGTGAATGTTCCTTTAATATTAATCTGTCTTTCCAACTATATATGTACACGTAGATACATGCAAGCATTTATATCCTGGCTGTACTTAATGATGGTAATCCTATAATTAAGGTTGTAAGAACACATAACTATAGATAAAATTCCAGTCAGCAGATGCCAGACTTTTATGGAGGCTCTACCAAGCTATAGTTCCCACCTTTCTGCTGTCATATATAACAGGTCTAAGTCTGATCATGGAACCAAGAAGTGTGCACCATGGGATAAGGAATCTGGGAACAGAGAATCTTACAAACATGAGAAGACTTTGGAAATGTGGATAATGAGAAAATTGGGTGTGCTGGTTTTTGCTGGTGTAGAGTTAATTTTCTTTTGGTGGCTGGTATGGGGCTGTGTTTTGTATTTGTGCTGAATACAGTGTTCAGAACACAGGGATGTTTCTGTTGTTGATGGGCAGGGCTTAAGCGGAGCCAAGACCTTTCCTGCTTTTCGTGCTGCCACACTGGTGAGGTGAGGTGAGGGGATTGGGGGTGCATGGAAGGTTGGGAGGAGACACAGCCAGGACAGGTGACCCCAGCTGACCAAAGGGATATTCCAGACCATCTGACATCATGCTCAGTTATATAAAATGGGGGGAAGAAGGAAAAAGGGGGGGACATTTGGAGTGATGGTGTTTGTCTTCCCATCACTGTTATACGTGATGGGGCTCTCCTGGAGATGGCTGAGCGCCTGCCTGCCCATGGGAAGTGATGAATTCATTCCTTCTTTTGCTTTGGTTGTGTGCACGGCTTCTGCTTTCCCTATTAAACTGACTTTATCTCAATGCACAAGTTCTCCAGCTTTTATTGTTCTGATTCTCTCCCTCATCCCACTGGTGGGGGAGTGAGCTTCTGTGTGGTGCTTGGCTGCTGGCTGGGGTTAAACCACCGCATTGTGGCAGTTTTCAGGCTCTTATCTGTGGGTCCCATGGAGAAGATGGGTCCTGTTCACTGGTTATGAACTAGCTCTCCCTCATTTCAGAAGTCTCCTGACCTTTTTCTATCTGCCTCCTCTGCTTACAAATCATCACTGCAGTCCTTTCTCATTATAACCAAGAAAGATCAGACAAGCAGACTGTCCTACATGCAGTTTTATGAGACATTAACTTCAGTGGTGTAAAGTAATATTCTTCCCTTTGATTTTTTGGAGGTTATTTTTAACCAGCTCTTTCCAGAGAAATGTTTTTCAGGCTGGTCCCACAATTCAGCTGCACTGCTGAGAAGCTGCTGCTGGCTGGGCTATCCAGAACTTCTTAAGTCAGCTCTGCTGCCAGTATGCATGAAACTATAACCGTGGAAGATTATAGTCTCTGATGGTACAGCAGTGTAAAGTTGAGTGTCATTCCAAAGTAACTTGTAAGATTGTAGTGTATGTTGTGTGTGTTATCAAAATCAGGGATCTCAGCATCAGAAAGCCCCTGATTGCTGTCGGCAAAATAAAGGCGGCAGAGTCAACACACCCGGAGAGAAAGAACTGTCTTACGCTCTACCACTAACAGCTCATTTCCATTATTCAAGTAGTCTATAAGTAAAAGTTGACAGACACAGCAGCTGTAAAATTGTTTCCCTTCAGTATTTATATTTAGGAATAGGGCTCCATAGAGAGGTAATAGGACTATAGATAATACAAATGTCTCTCTTAATATCAAAACTTTGGACTTGACAAGCAAGCAATTTTATATTTTGGAAGGTAATTCCATGCAGAACCAGTCTTGACAGAATATTCTTTGATCTGTAAGACTGGTGAGCTTCATTGAGACTCGTTTTAACACTCCCAGCTGGGAATTTGCCTTCACTGCACATCCAGGATCAAGGCATTTTGACCTAGGGATTATGAACAAGTCCAGGCGGCACAGTATTACTCTATTCTTGTGTGAAGATGGAAAATTCCTGATAATGTTGCTTTTGGTTCATGGTATTAAAATGCAGAACCACTCAGATATATTTAAAGGCTTTTTTGAATATCTTTATCCATCTGTCATCACCTACATGGGATAATGCTTTTCTTCAAGTTGCTAGAACCTCATTTGTGATATAGATCTTTATAAAACTGGATTTAGATAAACACCCACATATGGGTGGGGTCTCTTCAGTAAGACATCTTTCCTTTATCCTAATACTCTAGCACCATGTTCTTCCTTAAACTAAGCATGCTAGTGAAATCTGTGTCATAGAAAGGCAATAAATTTTCATTTGGTGGTGGTGTTCAATGCATTTTTATGATTTTTTTGTCAGTAGCTATGTCTTATGCTCTGATGGAGAACTTGCGAGTGCATTCATCTCGTATACAGTTCCTTCTTTTCCAGTGACTGATACTTTTCTAGAGGTGTGTGTGGAGTACCCCAGTAAAGGAAAGGCATCTTCTTCATCTTCTCACAAATCTGTTATAGGGGGCACATTCTCAAAAGCAGAGTATGTTGCATTACTTTCAGCATGAATAGGTTGCATTTTTGATATAATCTATTTTACAAAGTTGCACCTGTAAAGATTCTTTCTTTCTTGTCTTATCAGATATATTTAAAAATGAGACATCAGATGCACACATTGGATTTTGTAATAAAGAAATATTAGAACCTTGGCTTATACTTTTCTTTATGCTGATCACTGTGTTTTACTTTAAAATCTAATCATAATATTTTCTCCTCTTTGCTGCCTTAGGGAGGATTGACTGTATAGACTGATTGCTGAGTGTCATTATTATATGGCTAATTGCCTTTGTCATCCTTTTCTGGTCTTTCTGTGTGTGCCATTTTAGGATGGCAGTGGCCTCTGAGTCAAACTATTTTCTCACTTGTACGTCACACTTCTCTGTGGTGTACTATGTTTTCCAAACTCAGTTAACAGGAAGCTGAAGCTGAATCTTGTACCTGATTGTTTAAAACTACCATCTGAGATTTACTTCAGGTTTAAAAATTATGTGTGCTCAAAACGTAATGAAATTTTAATGGGTTTTAGCAGCATACTAAGATTTGTGTTCTTTAAAAAGAATTTTTCTCCAGCAGTTAAAACAGAGATGAAAAAGGACTTTTTTCCCTTCCTTTATTTATCTCACCTGAAGTCACACTTTATGACATTTGGGATTATGGATTTACTTGGACTTTATCTTGAGTGTTTGGTTTGCGAGGTAGACTGAGCAGTTGAATCTGTGGATACTAGCTTCTCTGCACTGCTGTGTTAACTTTGGCATCCCTGCCAACGTGATTGTGAAGGCAGTATAGTTGTAACAGCATATAAATAACCTTTTGTTTACCTTCTCTGCTCTTGACATTATTTTTATGTCCATTGGAGCTTGTTCTAACATTGAACCCATCTCTCCATCTTTAAACTCTATTACAGCAATCTTTGCTTGACATCTTCCTTTCATGTTTTTATACATTGTGATGAGCATTGAGATGGGGAATCCCAGGTGCTGTTAGGCTAGAAATTCAGTATGTGGTTGGAGAGCTGCCAGGAGCTGGGATGAGTTGCAGATTTGAGAATCAGTATGAACTGCCTGACTTTACATGTGGGCTACCAACTGGTTGTCCTTGGTACTCAGTATGCATACCTGATTTATGTTTTAAACGGGATGGCACCAAAACATATACTTTAAGAAGATGATTTCAGACATAAAGATAATGTTCTGTCTGCTTGATCTTAAAAGGTGCTGTCTCATTTAGGCCTTGAGTTTATCATAGATCTGATTTAGAATGTTTTTAGTTAAGAGATTTTTTTCAATTGGATCAGACTTTATTGTCTTCCTTTATGTTTCTTTTAGATGTTGGTGTAATTAACAAAAGTTAATTTCTTTTCCTTTCTTGTTTATTGTCCAAAGCAAAAATATAGTACAATTTTAGAAGATGAGATTGGGGAGCTTTTGTAGGCTGTATTTATGTAGACAAAAAACTTTTTAAAACAAGAGTTTTGAATATACAATTAAAGTATAGTGTATGATCAGTGCACATGGGTTTGTGCTTAAATTTCCCATTACTGCATACAAAAACTAAGTAAAACATATTGAGCTCAGAGTACTTTAATTTTTTTTGTACTCATCACTATTGAGTAATGTACCATGCTACTAATAGCACATTTGTGTATTGTGGGCTGCCTCAACTAGGCTATAATCCCATCAGCTATCATCAATCAAACATGGCTAGGCATGACCAGAATTTGCGTGGAGGCTATCTAGTTGGGAAAACAGTCTTTTAATTCAGTTGATGTTCTGCTTCCGACCAACTCAATTCTCCTTTTGCAACAGGATGAAATAAACCCAAAGAAATCCTTCACCATGTCAATGCCTTAAAATAGTTGCCCATTTGGTGAGGTATAAATATTGATAGTTACATTTGGTGAAATTTCTCCATAGTGTAAATTGTGTTTGTGTGTCAATGCTTCTCCCACAACTAAAACCCCAGTAAGCCAAAACCATTTCAGAATAAGTGATTAAGTTAACACTGAACTGCTCTAAGATCTGTCATCACTCATTACCCAACCTAAATTCTATAGTTCAGATAAAATATAATTTGTAATCTTATTTTTTCTTCAATGAAATAATACTGTCAGATGCACAGAATTTCTGTATGTTGTCTATTGAATATATATAGCATAGAATATGAAATGAAAGTCTTGTGTTTTATTATAAATGTCAGAATAAATTACTTGCTATATATATTTTCATATGGTGATGGGTAAGGCTGGAAGAATCTTTGTGACCAGAAATATTTGACATTATGAAGTACAATGGCTATGAAGTTGTAGGTTTTATAAGGGCTTGAAAATTAGATTTAGAAAAAGATTAGCAGTGTTGCTAAAGGGATTTTCTGGAATGGGCAACATTAAAATGTAGAGTGATATCCAAACGTTAAAAACATTCCCACTGAATAACAATTGGAAAAACATTCTTGTATTTTGGAGTTAAAAATAATGCTAATAATTTTTGGTTTTCAAATAGGAGTAGACATTTTTGGAAGAAAGGCAGTTTTAAAATGTATCCAGTGGGTTTTTTTAAAGCCTGTTAACTGGCATGCCCTCAATGGACATAGAAAATAGCTATTTTTTTTCAGTAAGAACATAATAGAAGAGGAAGAGTTGTTCAGCCGTATAGATTCAAATGAATAATTTGTCAATGGAGATTTCAATTCAGCAGCTATTTCAACGAGTTGTGTTTGAATTTAAGTACATGATTATTTTTTGCTGACTCAAACCTAACATGGTTAAGAACCTCATTGCCCTGAACTTTTAAATACATAACTGGGAGATGCCAACAGGTGATTTTTGTCTGCAGTGGTATTAAATGTACAGAATGTTTGGTAGCTAACAGATGTCAATATCAATATGCTTACAGAGGAAATATTTAAAATTCATATAATAAAATATAAATGAAGAAAAAGTTGAACTAGATGCAATACATATTTTTATTTGCAAGAGACTTCACTTTTGAACAAACGTGTAAATTGACCTTTTCGGCATTGACTGTGCTGAGGTTTGTAATTCATAAGAATGGAAAAATCCTCTGGTGGTAAGTAATGATTTTAAATTGGCTACAGTAAGCTTTCATGGCAAAAATACGACCAGTACTTACAACAGATTTTCAGACACCTTCTTCCTGACACCTGGTTGCAGAAGAAACCATTTTTCAAATTTCCTTCAATAGGAAAAAAGAAATTTGTAGAATATTTCAGTTAATGGAAGGTGTTTCTGAAAACTGAATGTTTACTTTACATTCAGTAAACTGAATGTTTGCTTTCAGTTGTGTTTGATGGAATTTTTGATACGGATTTTCAGTCCTAAGTTTTCAGTGGTAAGTAATCCTTTCCTCTCAGATTTGTAGCTGACTTCCTGCATTGTCTGCATGACAAGTACACTGCAAATTATATTGAAGTTCATGTGCAGTGCATAAAAAGGTGTTCTTTTATTTGACGTATCATACTGTTAGAGATCCAGGAGTACTAATGTTTGTGCTGGTGCAAGGTACAACTGATTGGGGTCACCTTTTCACCTGTCATCTGCCTGAGTAATCTCTGGCTCGTTTGGACAGCGCTTCAGTGTAGTATGGCTATGTGCAACACTCTCCATCAGGATTTTCCCATCCTGGAAATACAAATATCAGTAGCAAGAGTAACAGAGCAGTAAGCCTTTCATCATTACTTGGGTTTCTTAGAAGTTACTGCCTTAAGGACCAAATCTCAGGTTACTCAAATGTAGATTGAAATTAAAGAAAAAATCAGTTTGCTTTCCAGAAGAGCTCTTCACTTGCGCTTTTGAATCCATGGTCTCCTTTTGAGCCCACAAAGTTTTCCTTGTTGGGTCCTCTCAGACTTTATTTTGGGTTGTAATTATACCATACATTGACAGCTTCCAGAAAAGTCTGGATCATGAAGCAGCTCTGCCCATTACTGCTTGTTCCCACTTTCCCCACACATGGGCCATTAAAATGGTTATTAAATGTTGCTGTCAATCAGCTTGTTGAAATGACTCAGGTAAAAATAAGCTGCTAGGAAAGATTCTTCTGGACCCTGAGATCTTTTTAAAAGATAAATATTTTTAAAAGATACATGAAAGGAGAAGACACTTTACATCAAATAATTAATACCTGCCCCTCCCAGTACCTTGTAGGTTAGTATGAGGGAATATCTTATGAAAGAGTGCCCAGAATCACTTAGTCTAATGCAAAAGCAATGGACAGAAGTCAGCATTTCTCTAAACCAGATTTATAATCATTGTGTGGTTCTTTGTCAGACCCTTTTCTAAGAGTCAGATTTTTCCTGTGATTGGTTTGTTTTCTTTTGCTTTCTGCCAACAAGCTGGTATTTTATTAGCTTTCAAATGTTTTTCTGTGCATTCTTGTCATTTGTGTGCAAATGCATAAGTAGTTTAAGTAGCTAAAAATTTCTGTTTGCCTTTGCAAATGAGGCTGAATTGAGTCACTGCTTTTCAGTGTATCTGGGATAATATTAAGGTAGCTGGAGAGGTAAAGGGACAGATTGTTATTGTTGCTAAAGGTTGTTAATCAGGTAAGAATTGCTCTACCTCTGTTTTTTTTTTTTTCCTTGTCTTTCTGTGAGATCTTTTGTCAAGCTCGTGTTGACAAGACAGCAGTGAAAAAGGTTGTTGAGAAGAACAGGGCTGTAGTGCCTTGAAGAACTAGTACAGGGGTCCTTGTACGCTGAAATCTAAAGATAGTATAAGCAGGTAAATTATATAAAAAGAGACAGAATCATTTGCATTGACTTTTTTCTGGCTGACAAAGCAAATTGTATTTTCTATCATGTTATGGAGAATTTACATTATTTGTTAAATGATTTCTAGACGAGAATAAAAGCGTCTGGAGGAAATAATCGCAGAGAAAAGCCCAAAGGATAACTTCAGATACAGCAAAATAATTGGAGCTTAAGATATACAGGTTGTTTGAAGTGTAATTCCATGCCCAGAGGAGCCAATGGGAGAAACCTGAAATGGTTTCCACAGATATTGATTCAAAGCTTTGAGCTGGCAGAAACAGCAAGCCAATTTCTTGCAACTCTTCTCTATGTAAAGAGCTATACTGTGCTTTTATCAAGCAATTTTATAAACTCAGAATTTCTTCACAAGCTCTAGTCCATCTCTTAATGCAAGGCTTTGGATCAAAGAATGTTCTCTGACTTTTGTTGCTTTCTTTTATGGCTAGAAACAATCTTTATTGCAAGGAAACACTATATAAATCCCTAGAAAGAAGCTGTCTCTTTATATAGATTGTTTCTTCCTATGTTAAAAGCATGGAGCAAGATTCTCAAGACAGCAGAGTCTCTGTGCAATAGCTGCATGAATATATGTCCTTCTCTGAGAGTAGATCCAAACTCACGTAGGAAGCTCTGGTAGATGGGCTTCCTAAACCAGTCATGTCATTCATGTGAAGTAGATTTATTGCGCCTTTGTGTTTTAGGCTTGTAGCATTGCAAAAATAAGGTGCCTCGTGGGCTACTGAGAGAGGGACTAATATTTTTCTTTAAATGTTGTTAAAGACAGAATTTTGAAATGTGGGGAGACCATATGGCATATGGCAAAAATCTTCTTCAAATTTCACTGAATCCCTGTTCGCTAAAAATCTGACTCCAGATTTAAGTTTGTAGATAGTAGCTGTGAATTCGTATTCCCTTCTGGACTGGAGAAGCAGCTTGCGGATTTCTGCATGGCCTATAAGTAAAGACATAGAAATCTGTCTGCAGCATAGATCTTTTGCTGATCGTGTGCCCCTATCAAGCTGTTGTGTTACACATAGGCAAGACTCTCCTCATTGCTTCAAGGCAAGGGGGCTGAACTTTACACCTAGGTTTCTGTAGGAGACTGTCAGCAAGGGTTCCCTTGGTTTCAGATAGATAGGCATCATTACCTTTTCTTTCAAGGCATCACCCGCATCTTCTGGCTGCAGGCTGATCTGAGGAAATGAGGACAAGAATGACATTACAGCAGCATGATTATTTGGTAGCCTTTTGTGTTTCTTGAACTGTGGGAGACAAAGCCAATGAGGTGTGCATCACTGCTGCTGTTGCTCAGTTATCCCACTCATTAGTGAATCAGCATTTCTAGAAGAAGATTCTTTGGTCAAATGTTGTGTTTTCTGGAGAAGTGCTGAGTAAGTTCTTCCTCCTAGCTGCACTCTGAACACCAAGGAGTATGTTTCCTTCAGTGTGGTATCCTTTTAGAAGACAGGAAAGAAAGGAATTGAAAAAAAGGTAAAAGCAGAGTTTACTTTGGCTATTGATATTTCACTTCTGTTGTGCTTGCATAAGCATCCCAAGCTCTCTCGCAGGGATGGGGGGGTTTATTTTTTCTCTGTGTTCATTGTGGGAAATGTCAAGTGATAGAAACATGTTTTAGTCATATTTCTGTCTGCTTTCCATGTGTTCTTCCATAGCATACATGTGGTATATGTATGCTGGTTGATTTGTGGATCAGACTCTTCAGAATCCCAGCTGTTACTTTTTGTACTGTATGTTAAAGGAAACATACAGAACTGTTCTTTTGGTGTCAGGTTTCTGAAATGGCTAAGAATGTCTTCAGTCAGCTCTTATGGTGCATGTGTGGTATTGGCATCCTTCAAGTAAGTGACGAAGAAACAAGCACAGGCAAACAGGAATAGTTATATATCTCTGAGCGCCACTAGTTGTTTTTTTCTTTCAGCAATCTGAGATTTCTTCTAAAATGCTGTTGAACAACAGCCCCAGGAAGATAACTTGTACACCTACTATAAATATTTTCACAGTAGTAAAAATGACTTGCAGTGGGACCACCCTGAATAGGAGAAAATGCAGGGTTTGTTAGAGCCAAGTTGAGAGAATGCATCATGTAGTTGGGGGCGCAGCCTGTAAAGGGACCTCTTGAGTTGGTGCACCCGGTCCTACTTCTGTGTTTGACAACCAGCTATATCAGCAACTCATCAAACTCCAGTTTAAATATGTCTAGAATCTTCTGATTTTGATATTCCTACCACAAAATGTTCTGAATTCAGAATGTTTTTGACAGAAGTGCATCTTGTGATGTCTGAATTCTGGTTTTGGTGGCCAATAGGATTCCTCAGGTCTAGTTTCTCAAAGTTCATTGTGGCCATGAATGCTTCATTTTACACTACTTTTCGGAAGAAAATGAAAACATTAATTTTAAAGCCTGCTATATAGAACGTTAAATACACAGTTTTGTTGTTTCTTCCACAGTAAATGTATCCTGACTTGGTAAAGGAATGACTGAGCTGTCTTCTAACAAATAGCTGTGTACTTCTTGGACTTGATAGCTTTCATTAGTTTGTAGGGAGTGGGCAGTAAGGAAAATATACAAGTAGGAAAGACTGAAGCCAGACCTTACGTGTAGTTCATTGCTTTGAAAGAAAACATTTTGACTTTTTGCCATACCTTAAATGTGGAGCAGAAAGGAGAAATAAGTCAGAGAAAAAGGGCTTATTGTAGTCAAGGGGCAATCTGACAATTTAAGCATGACATGGTAACCTGTTTCCTCTTAGGACTACTAGCTACTTAAAAAAATATGAAAGATGGAAAATCCAGATGCCCTGGGTTTGGCCACCACTGAGGTCCAGAAGGAACAGTAACTGTATGAGTTATATTGTTTCTATTTTGTGGAATACTATGGCTATTTTGTGGAATCATATGGCTATTACTTCTCTTTTTCAGGCTGTCACTTCCACATCTTTCCCAAATCCACTCAGTTTCTTTCTACTTCATGTACTGATAGGGGCCATGCCTAGCTTTACTACAGACAGTTCTTTTCCCAGACCTGGGTCTTAGAAAATCCACACAGTTGCTGGGGAGGCAGATTAATTTGTAAAACCTATTGTTTCCAGTTCTCATCAAGGCCAGAACCTTGCAGGTCTTGTGAAAAGGAAGAGTCAGATGAATAAAAGCATTCATTTGCAGTAGATCATCTGAGACTTTTTGAGTTATGTAAACCCTCTTGCTCTAGCACATAATACATATGCTGATGGACAGGGATGGAAGGGCAGAAGAGAGAGAGAGGCTAACAAATGAGAAAAAGGGTCAGATTGTGCTGTAGGTTTTTTATAGCTCTTCATTCTCAGTGGTGCTACTTACTTAAGCATTTGGGTAAAGTAAGATGTAAGAGTTACATGGTTACCGGAGGGGATGAGAGATTGTATTTTCTAATTCTGGTTGCAAAGTCAGCTTAAGATAATTTTTAGGGTATCAATGTGCCCTTCCAGACAGGATTAAGATAAGTTCATCTCAAACTCTTTATCATCCCGAAAAGACTTGTTACCACCAGAGTTACTCTCAGTAAAAAGACCATGTTGCCTTTTGTGTGGGTCACACATGTCCTCTGTGTATCTCTCTATAAAATAAGAGACTAGTGTGTTTCAATCAATGTCAGGCTATGAATACGGAATGGTTCAGTCTTCAGTGGAATGAGTCTTATGCCTTGTAGAAAATAACTTGTTGAGGGTTCACTTGTCACTCCAGGCAGCCAGCAGTGTTTGGGTGTCACCTCTCACATTAGCACTACCAAAGCAGGACATGCCAAGAAGATGGGTGGAGATACTAAGTTTCTTCCTGCCTGGATGATTGCATACAAATAAGAGTTTTTCTGGCAGAAGATACGGAAGTGAGAGTGACTGAAAAGTGAAGAATTCTGATTACAGATCTGGGTCATTGGAGAAAAAATGTATCTTGTTATTAGGACTCATTTCTGGTCAGGGGTGGGTGAAGAAGATAGGGTGAAAATCACAGTTCTCAGAAAAACTACGGGTTTACTAATTAAACGATACAGTGTGGTAGAAACTTCTAAAGCTGGTTGAAGTTCGAAGTTCTTCCTTCTCTTCAAATTATCATTATACATTTTTTTTTTAACTGCAAGCTGCTATTTGTCTTTAGGACATGGGTATGTTTGTTTCACTTTAACTCGATTTAGGGCTGATGTAAAAATAACTAGTTCACTTCAATATGCTCCCTGTTGCTTGTAATGCTTCTTAATAATGGAGTATTGGAGTACTGTATTAACTAAATACCCTGCTTCAAGGGCATAAAAAGAAGCTACTTCTCCCCTTAAATGGCATTGAATAGTTTCTGATTCATTGATTTGGAGAAGTGTCCTCCAGTGATAACGAGGGTAAGTCTTTGCCATGTGGTTGGTAATATGTGTTAAGTTAATGTCTGCCCACTGGAACATTCAGTCATTCTCTGTGATTTCTGTGAGATACATACAAGAATAAGTGTAATATAATAGAAATGTGGATGTGTAGGAGAGTGAGACAGAGAAAGACAGATCTGCAGTGCTGGAACAGAGGCAGAACTCATATTCTAGAATGCCCTAGGGACCCGATTGCATCAGTTTACATTTCCTAGGCCTGTTTTGCAGAGAAAACCAACTATTTTCTATTTTTTATCTGTAAATGGAAGTCTTTTTTTCTTTGGCTTATGGATTAGCATTGTTGACAAAGTACTCATGAATTGCCTCCAGGTAGTTGCTGTAAGTTGAAAGCCACTGCCAAATTTGTTTGTTAGACGATGAAACTGTTTAAGAGAAAAGAAAGAAAGGAAGAGGGGAAAAAATGTAGGGTTTCCTAGGGGATTGTTTTAAAATGCTATCTCCTTGCTTTGCACCTGCTGAGAAATTAGAATTTAAGCTTGCCTGAGTTCCCTATGGCTACTTGCTGTCAGTGCCTGTTTTGGCAACCTCTGAGCAAAATGCACGAAACAGCTTTGATTCTCCCCTCCTTCCCATCTGTTGCTTCACTCCGGATCATGAGGTGTGCCAGCCTCCTTGTGCTGGGAGTGAGATCAACCAGAGGCTCTTCTGTAAATGCTGACAGTGTCCCGGACCCCTGTAACTGCCATTATCTGCAGTGTCCCGGATATCAGCTGAGGATCAATGCAAACAGAGCATGGAGCAGCACTTGGAGCCTTTGCACTGGTATGAGCGGGTTTCTGGGGAAAGAAGCCTGGTCTTGCAAGCTTCTAGTGATCTCCTTGTAAGGCAGTAAGAGCATTAGTGTTCTTTGAGACTGGTAGCTCTCTGAAATCAGTTTTAGGGTTAAAGTTATGCAACCAGTGCTATGTAATTTTTTCCAGCATATACCACTCTAGGACTAATGTCAGCTAAAGGCAAAAATGCATAGAAAAGGCTGATACACGTACACTTCAGACTGAAGGCAGAGAAAATATTTCATCTTTCATTTTTTATGAACTAACCTATTTTCCACCAAAGCTGAGGCAGAACAGGTGTGGCCAATTCAAGGATTCTGCTGTTCCTGGAAACAGTGCCAGGCATGAGTGACTTGAGAGTATGGAAGATATGACACTTCCTTTGTTAGCTGCATACTCATGATTTTGAAGTGTGATTATGAAATTCTTCTTGTAACACATGAATTTAAAGGTTTTATTTCATTCTAACTGCCATTGCTGCAGAAGTGAAGGTTCCTGTCCTGCTTATAGGAGTATAGAAAGCTAGCAGATATGCTAACTATTAAAAGTTTATAAAGTTATGTAATGTAAACACAGCTCTCCAAATTTGCTGTACGTTTCAGTAGTGAAGGCTGATTTTTTTCCCCTGTTGTAACATTTCATCCTGAATTTTCTTTTTAAAGTGGGCAAAACCAGTAACATGCTTTTTTATTTCCGTGTTTTCAGGAGAAAAGGAGGCTAACAACAAAGAAAAGTGTATTTCACAACATTGAAATGATTCAGATGAGAATTATTCTGAGATGGAATTTAAAATTAAAAATTTCTCCCTTTCTCTCTTCTTTCTAGTCTCCCCTATTTTTATCCAAAACAGTTTTACTTTGAGAGTACAAAATATATTATTAACAAAGAGTTTATTAAAGAGAAGGATAAAACTGTAAATGAATTCATACAGAACTACAGTTCATCAAGTCCTGCAAGGGACACTACTACCTCTGATGCTCATCAAAAGTGGTAGGAGATTGGTTTGAAATAGATAGAAGAAAATTCTTTTTAAGAGTCTCTAGTGAAATACAGAAGAGAATTTTTGATTAATTTGCTCCAATAAGAGATTGGATAGAAGTTGCCACCTTTTTATCAGTTTCTGAAACTGATACTGTAGTTACTAAAAATTTAATTTTTTAATATTTTCAGGGTACACTGGCATCTTCTGTCACTGGCTTGGCTGCTTCCTGGATGTTGAAATGTCACTTTTTACTTGTTTGTTTATCTCTGACTGTAACTGCTGGATATACTTGTGAAATGAAAAGGAAATGAACAGCTCTTGCAGTTTCCAAAACTGTCATGCTAAAATAAATCATAAGCATAATTTGGGAAACTTGTCAGACTGTAATTAGGATTAGTTTTATTAAAGACTGTGTTGTGGTGGTTACTAAGCAAAAGATAGAACATAATTAATGACAGCCACTTCAAGTCACCTTGTATTATATGCGTTTTAACTGTTGATTTATTGATGCAAAATTACAATGAGGTGGCAGTGTGTGCCAGTTCAGCATATTTGGGTGAGCCATTCAATCACCTCAAACATATTTCCTGTTTGGGCTGGCAGACACAGCTCTGCATCAAGTGGCAGGGGAAGATAGATGTAGTCTGGAACTGTGCAGAAGAATGCTGCTTCAGGTATGTTCTAAGTTGGTGTTTTTCCTGAGTGCTTTACTGCTTTACCAGGAATAGCTTTGTTCATATACCTATACAGAACCTTGACACAGTCAAGAAAAAGCACATTGCAGCAGATCTGCTCTTCTAGACACATTCTTTTGCAAGCAAGATCAGTCATCGTGCATCAGCCAAAGTAACAGTCAGACTCCTGCAAATTCAGTCAGTAGCCTGCTGAAAACTATGTAGACCTGAACAGAGTATGAAGTCTAGAAGTAGGAGGTTTGCAGTACTGCAGTTTTGTGTTGACGTCAGTGTGTTACTTTCAACCTCAGATCTGATCACAGAGATATATAGGTATGGTTTTTTGATATACTGTGCTGGTAGGAGAGGGAGGGATAGAAAATTACCAGACCTGTGAGAAAACAATTGAAAAAAATAATCTGGTCACCTTCAATTGCAGATGCCTACTTAGTAGTCATTTAGTTCAGAAGAAGCTACAAAATACTTCCCAACTGCTTGCAGCATCCTTAAAACCTTTTGTACAAAAGATAAAAGCCTCAAAAGTTGCAAAGAAAACAGGGGAGACCAAGAGGTCTAAATTTTCATTGTACTTGGAAATATGTTAGACAGAAATTCCTATATGAGCCTGGTAAGCTGATCAGGTATCACTGGATAGACTAGACCAGTAAAAGTATGGACCTGTACCGCTGTGACCTAGGGGAAAGTTCCTGGCATGTCAGTGTGAGGCACTAGCAGGGTGTCAAAAAGATACAATTGCTGATTCTGCATAAGAAAGGCTGGTAAAGGATTCATTCGGGTCTTTGATTACACGAACTCAAAGGAATTTCGAGGATTGATGACACAATTACTTTTCTTTCTTGGGGGTCACATGAGATTCAGTTCTCTCTTCAGTTTGTCTTTACTCCCTTCCAGCATCCAAACACAGAAAATTGCAAATATACCTAAGGATGTGAATGGCAGTAAGCTAATATAGTCAGAAAGGGGATAAAGAGTTTTGATCAAGAGGGAGGGAGACATCATTAAAATACTAGGAGAGGAGACAAGTTAACAAATATAATGAGTTGGAAGAGTTATGCTGAATTAACAGTGAGAGTTATGTGGAGGCCAGAATGCCTGGAGAAGCTTGGATTTTCACCAGGCCAAGTCATCACAGGGATTCATGTGCCTGGAGACGTGCTCTCTTAACTGTGATTTCAACAGTACTTTTGTGAATCAGATTGCATGCTGATACAAGTCAATTCTCTGTCTGTGGAAAAACACTTCAATATCTGAAATCTCTAGGAATGACACTTTGCTAATGCCAGAAGACTACGATAGCAGAACACAGACTAAGTAGCAGAATTCTGTGGTAACTTTTGTTGTGAGAGTTCCTTGTCTTTCTTCATTAGTTGCTAAATATATTTCTATAATTATGTATTTTTGTGTACAACAGATTGCATAAGTTAATTTATTGTGTTTGGACATTTATTTTCAGTTGAAGCTAACCCATACATTTATTACAAAAAATAGTTAATATAAAATGATGAGAGAATGTCTTTGGAAAAAGCTGAGTATCTAGAATGTTAAATACCAAATGGAATGATGCGCTCTTTTGGATCCTAAAGTGATGGTTGGGATTTTTTGTCTTTTGTCTGATGCTTCTAAAGTTTTCCATTGATTACTTCAAGTGCTGAAGTTTGAAAGGACAGGTAACAATCTTGTACCTCATCACTTTGTCAAACATAGTACTCCGTTCACTGAAATTTGTATTGTCACTGCAACACTGAATCTTTACTTGTAAATGGAATAGCAGTTCCTTGTGCAGCATATAGCTGTGGCAAGAGACAAAAGTGCCTTTTAATAACTATGTATTTCATTTTTTTCTTGCTGGCAGGATAGCTCATACTCTTGAAACCCTAGTAATTTGTCTCTGTGGATGACTGTCTTTGGTCATCACTGTCATACCTTCAAGCTGACATCAAGCTGGACTTCCAGTCAGCACAGACAGCAAGGAATGTACTGAGATCATGTATAGTAATGCAAAGTACAGTACCATTCCTGTCATCTTTGAAGAAGAGTGCATTGTACTTATTTTAAACAGTTTTTGAAGCTTTTAAGAAGAAGAAATTGGGATTGGAATATCTATATTCCAATATAATATATTGGAAAAGAACTAGTCACAGCTGTGGATTTTTTTTTCCAGCTAGCCGGAGGAGATTCAGCACCTTTGAGGGTATTAAACAAACCCACCCTTGCTTGTTTTAGCTCTATTTGAACTGCAGACAGGGGGAACAAAAATCAATGTTTACTAAAAGAGAGAGAACAAAATTGGCTTAAGGAGCAAAAGATCTTGAGAAGTATCAAAATATTAGCATGAAAAAGGAAAACAAATTGGCGTCTTATAGAAATACCAGTAATGTTACTTCAATCAAGTAAAGTTATGAGATAAGGAGAGGATTCCTCCACTAATATAATTGTTACTGTTTAATTTAAACCAGCAGATTTTGAATGCTTGTACCAAGAAAGAATTCCTCAGTTTTCCTTTGTTTTTCTTCAGCCTCGTCTGCATCTCTCATTTGCATTCTCGGATGCCAGTGGAGCGCTAGACTTTGATCTTTCACATACTTAATAATTTGCTTTAAGCAAGTCCTTAGTTCTTTTGAATCTGATTTGCATTTGAACCAGCAATCTGATTTATATTGTTACAGCACTGAAAAGGGGCCAGGAGCCACGTGTAAACACTGTTTCATTCAGGCTGTTTTATAGCCTGTCTTTTAGGATGAAAAGATCACGTCTTCAGTGTGAAGGAGAACTTGGTTCAAAGACTTCAGTGTGAATCTTGCATACTTTCAGTGCACATGATTTGATGACTTGGTGTCCTGGCTTACTAAGTTCACTGCAGAACTGTAATGGTCCTCTGCATAGTGTTATTAAGATTTTTAAGAATGCGTCCATGGTGTACATTGAATTAGCTGTATACTCTGTGTTGATAGGAGTCAAAACAAAAACAATTCCTACATTCAGGGACTATTAGATTCTGTTTTCATACTAGGTGTTCTTTTGTGCCTTTCATTATACTGAAGATCTAGCAGGTTATTCTCTTTCTTCTAGTACAGATTACAATACTTGTTTTGTGCAAGTTATTCTTATATTTTCTGAAGAGATAAACCTGTATGCTCAGTCATTGTGTACATCAAACATTACTGAAGCAGCAAAATCTTTAATTGGATTTTTACTTTTAAGAGGAATGATCAGAAACTGTTTTTTCTGTAAATAATAATGAAGCAAGATGGTATGGGAAAATGATGATTCTAACAGAGAAAAGTCATCATAATAGAAACATTTTAAAATGAGACCTGTATTATCTTAATGTAAATTATTCATCGGTTATCAAGTTTCGATGAGGTTTGTGAACCTAACTTTGTTATGGTTCTTTAATATAACTTTAATATAACTTTAATGTTTAAATCTATGATGCAGAGAATGGAATTCTACTCAGGGAAACCATTCTGATTTCTGTATAATTGGAAAAGTTTATATATTCAGTGGGCTAGTAGTACTGAGAGCAGACATCTATCTCCATGGCTTTGTAATGTCATGGTATAACATGGGGCATAAACAAGATTGTACTTGAACAAATAGTGCTATTTTAGGAGAAGAACGTGCTACATCTGTTTTGGTATCTTTTTTGTTGCCAGGGGCTGATCAGGAAGGTTCTCGGCTTCTGTACCTGACAGATGCAATTGATTGTACTGAATTTCTGTCTGCTTTATGGTCACTTTACTCAAACTTCTTTTTATGACTTCTTTTACTTGTTCAGTTAACTGCTGTTTTTCCTTCAACATCTTTGATACTCATGTGGTCATTCAATTCTCTGTGTCACTGCATTTTGTGTATATAGTTTGCTCTCAAATACAACTTGACCATGTAAAGCTGTTTCATAGAATCATAGAATTGTTAAGGTTGGAAAAGACCTTTAAGTTCATCAAATCCAGATGTTAACCCAGCACTGCTATGTTCACCACTAAGCTGCGTCCCCAAGTGCCACATCCACACGTTCTTTGAACACTTCCATGGATGATAATGCCATCAGTTCCCTGGGCAGCCCGTTCCAATGCCTGACCACACTTTAAGAGAAGATTTTTTCCTAACTCCCAATCTAAACCTCCCCTCTTGCAACTTGAGGCCATTTCCCCTTGTCCTGGTGCGTGTTACTTGGGAGAAGAGACCAATCCTCACCTGGCTACAAACTCCTTCCAGGCAGTTGTACAGAGAAATGAGGTTTCTCCTGAGCCTCATTTTCTTCAGACTAAACAACCCCAGCTCCCTGAGCTGCCTCTCATCAATCCTGTGCTCCAGACCCTTCACTGGCTCTGTTGCCCTTCTCTAGACATGCTCCAGCACCTCAATGTCTTTTCTGTAGTGAGGGGCCCAAAAATGGAACACAGGACTTGAGGTGCAGACCCACCAGTGCCAAGTAAAAGGGGACAGTCAGTGCCCTGGTCCTGCTGGCCTCACTATTCCTGATACAGGCCCGGATGCCATTGGCCTTCTTGGCTACCCAGGCACACACTGCCGCATGTTCAGCTGCTATCAGCCAGCCCCCCCAGATCCTTTTCTGTCCAGTTTCCAGCCACTCTGCCCATAGCCTGTAGCATTGCATGGGGTTACTGTGACCCATGTGTCCAGCATGGCATTTGGCCTTTTTCAGCCTCATACAATTGGCCTCAGCCCATTGATCCAACCTGTCTAGATCCCTCTTCCGAGCCTTCCTACCCTCCTGCAGATCAACACTCCCACCCAAATTGGTGTCGTCTGCGAACTTACTGAGGGTGCACTCGATTCCATGGTCAATGAAGATATTAAATAGAACTGGCCCAAATACTGAGTGCTGTGAAGCACCACCGGTGACTGGCTGTTGGCTGAGTCTATCTCCATTCTCCTCCACTCCCTGAGCTTGGCCATCCAGCCATTTTTTTACCCAGTGAACAGTGCATCCATCTTGTCCAGCTGAATGCTATGGGGAATGCAGTCAAAGGCTTTACTGATGTCCACATAGAAAACATCCACAGCCTTTCCCTCATCGACTATGTAGGTCACTTTGTCAAAGGAGATCAGGTTAGTCCTGCCCTTCAATGATTTTTAAGCTACAGTTTTCCCAAGGCTTTATTAATTTCCAGAGCTCTTGAGAACTTCTCTGCAGCCCTTCTGGCTACTCAGAGTTCTAAAAGGCAGAGTACACGAACATCTAGGGTGTTAACATCTCTCTTTAATAATGGAATAGTTGCTGAAGTAAGTTTTTTCAATACCTCATGAACCTTCAGCTCATTCGGTTCTTTATATCTGAGCAGTGGATGGTCTTTTCCACAGCTTTTCTGTTTCTTCTTGTTCTCTGCATTGAAGATACACAAAACCATACTAGAATAAGCCTGAGGAACTGCAGATGTGTCCTAGCAAGGTGTGTTAACTTGCTCCCTCTTTATCCTCTCAAAATGTTTCTCCTGTTTTTATTCATAGTCCCTGTGACAACATTTCCTCAGCTTCTCGGCCCTTACTTACTGTCTATCTCAGGAGAACTTTCCATTTCTTTGTCTTGTTTCCCAGTTTCTCTGTTTCTCATCTGTTTCAACTGTATCTCTCAAACCTTCTGGTGATATTTTTCAGCTTTTCCCACTGTATTTCTTGGTACTCTGAGACAGGATCTTTCAGTTCCTTCAGCATCGTATCCTCATTTTTTCAGAAGTAATCCCATCTTTCATTAGCTTAAGATAGTGTTCTTCTGGTTTTCCGAGCTACCTTCTTAGCTTTGGTCATTACCCTGCAATTTGTGAAATGCAAAATATATGGAGAAAAAGTAGAAATACTTCTTTGTCTGCAATTGTTCTGGCTGTTGAGTACCAAAAAGAGTTATTTCATTTGGCCATGACAAGAGTTCTCTGTTTACTCCAGATTAGTATTCTAAGTAAAACATGCACACAAACAGAAAAATATTTTACAGGAAATATGTTAGTAAAAGCGTACAAAATGCTGGTATTTAAAACACATTTTTAATCAGACTTTACCATAAAATGCTCTCTTTTGAACTAAGATTGTAAACTGTAGTGGATTTGTGGAGGCCTGATTGATCTGTGTTCTATTTTGCTATTTTAAATTTGAGGTAATATTCAAACTGTTAGATGAAGTCTTAAAGAATGACAAACTACTAAATTTGGAAAGGTAATCTGCTAAACCCCAGAGAGCACAGAGATTGTGGTATCTTAATCCTTAGAGATACTTAAAAGCCATCTGGACATAGTCTTAGGCAACTGGCTCTTGATGGCCCTCCTTGAGCAGGGGAGTTGGACAAGATAGCCTGTAGAGGTCCTTTCCAGTCCCAACCATTGTGTGAGCATGTTAGAGGACTGCCCTGATGCCATGTTAAAGGTACTTCAAGAATTTAGCTTTATGTATTCTGTCATCCTGTTTCTGAATTGGCTGTGGGATCACAGGGAGATCTCTTTATCTCAGTTTTTGTTGCCTTTTCATGGACTACTATGATGTCTGTAGACAGGATTTCTCAGTAGTGGTTACAGTAGTTGCTGATTAAAATCCCCCTACATCTGGCACAAATTGGGTCACATAATCCATTATTCCAAGGAATCTCAGTATCTCTTCTATAGACTAGACATGGAGATAATGCTCCTCTTGTACTCTGCCTGCACATCTCAATGCACTAACAGCTCTCTGTACTTCCACTACAATACTTCCAATGTATGTCCTTTATGCTTCTTTTTTTGTGCGTTTAGTTTTAGCCTGGCATTTTCCTAGTCTTTCCAAAGTTGTTGAATGCCTCTTGCTGCTCTCTCTTCCTGTTTTTTTCCCATATGAAATGTTACTCTGTAAAACTTCATACCCTGTCTGTGCTGTCATAAGATGAATACCTAACCTTTTCAAATGGCATCTGCCTGAATTTTGCATATTCATCTAACACAGGAATACTTGATATCAATGGCCTCTCAAAATGCTTCCTTTTGTAGGCAGTAAAAAAAAGTTCCCAATTTTACGCAGGTTCTTCCTTGTGCAAAAGCAAGGGAAGACATAGCTACTTTATGTTGGTTTTTTTGTTATATCCTGCAGTTGTCTTACTCTGCTCTAGCTTTGAGAACAGTGAGGCTGCAGTGGGGTTCAGTTGCTGCAAGCCCATTGTTATCCCAAAGTGGTTCATTACTGGTATGTTGGGATTATTGCTCTCAGCAGTCAGCAGTGAGCTGCATACACTGTATTATTTAGATCTTTGGATAATGCAAGTAAAGACTGATACAGAATGTAAGCTCTGGTGGAGGTCACATTACACACTGAAAAAATGCAAATGAATTACTAAAGTGAGAGGAAAATATTTTTATCCTCCACTGAAGTAAGAAGCTGCTTACCAGCCAGTTTAGCAGGGAAGATGTTTTTTAGTCTAATAAACAGATATTTGCATATCTAAGGAAGTGAACAAGCACGATTAAGAAAAATGGACAGACTGTGTCTCAAAAATGGAGGAAACAGAAGGAGTCAGGATGAAAGATGTAAGTCTGTTTAGATCCCAGGAACATTTCAAAGCCTGTTGTGATTTAACTGATGAAGGAGTATGAAGATCTCAGAGGAAATGGAGGAGTGCACCTGAAACTACTCAGTGAGAAGTTCATCTCTTGCAGATGAATTCTCAGACCAGAACTTGTGAATAATTTTTCAATGATTAGGGAAATGTGAAACATAAGGTGTGCACAAGGACCTGAGCTGTGATTAGCTCCTTGTCAGTGCCAGCTTAATATGGATGTAGGTATGGATCAGTGTAACTACATTAAACATAGATTTTGTCTGTTTGGTGGTAACTTTAGTAAGCATTCAGCAGTGACGTCAGTTTTGAAAGTTATTGATAAAATGTATGACTGATTATTTGCCTAAATTTGGCTTAAATGTGATTTAAGGGAACTAACAAGGCATACTTTATATAATAAAGTGTAGCAATACCATACCCTAGAGCATTTGTGTATCGTAAAAGTACAAAGGAAATACTAATAGGAGTAAGTATTGCTGTCGTCATCTCCCTTGTCAGTATAGTCACTCCGCTGGTGGAATGGAGAGATGTAATCCATCACCCTTTTAGTATTTTTTCCCCCACTCTGATGAGGACTGTTGCTTGTCCAGACTGTCACTGTGTGTGCAGCTCCACATGTTCTCTGAGCTCTGGATGATTTTCTATCTTGCGTTTATTTTGTGGTGGGATATTGGATTATCAGTCTTACTCCCTGTGTCAGAGATCTGACTGATCTCTGTAAACTTTGTTCTGGACTAGATGGCTCCTGTTGTTTGCCAGTCTCTGCTTTTCCTTTTTTTCTGAGGTAGTCAGGAGTCTCTTCCTGAAATACTTGTCCCAGGTCTGTCCCAGTCTCTTGTCAGCTCTGGTTAGCTCCTTGCCAAACTTAAGTAGTACAGTTCATTTGGTATCGGTCACCAGCCTCTCTTTAGTGTGTCGCTTTTCTTTTGTAATTTCAGATAACAAATATTTCTTTCTAGGGTTTTTTATTTTTACAGTTTGCAGTATTCCATTTTTGTGATAGATTTTCATGTTTGGGTTCTACTCTCTGAGTTAATTGAAACTATTAAACACTTGAAGTATGTCTGGAACCACAACTGTCAGAAATAAGGCTACTTTCTAATTACTGTCTTTCTCGTCACTAGTATCAGTTGTTTCCAGGTGCAGAACGAAGCACCATTTTCATCTCTTCCCATTATTTTCCATGCTCAGAGAGATTTTCAGCTCTGGTGAAGGTTTCAGCCATTCTGCTTTTCCATCTTGCTAATTTCTTTTATTTCTTTTAATTACTTCCCCCATTCCCCCCTGCCTCAGATAACCATGTGGTGTTGAGGAAGAAGTCTGGGCCCAGATGCTTAAAAAAGACCCTCTTTATTCAGAGACTCATTACTGCCTGCCTCTGCATAACAGGGTGTTACTGAGTGGAGCCCATGACTCAGTCCTCCTGTGCCAGGAAATGGAAGTTTCTTGGTGGTTCAGATCTTGGTGCTGCATTTTAATGTGGGAAATACAGGGTAACTGTGCAGAAGCATGATTTTTTCTGTAACAATCTTGCATACTTGCTTTTTAACTGTGATTTTTCCCCTGTCATGAGTAGCTACACAGCACATGGTTGGTAGGCTGTGCCCATGCTGATAAGTAACAGAATGAAGTAGTAAAGTCACTTAGTTAAATCTCTCTAGGATATCTAAATGCATCAAGAAGTTCACCTTGGACTTCATATTCTGATCCATCAGGGTATAATTTGAGCCTCTTGTGAACAGGGATTCTGTGACAAGACTTAGTTTACATGGTTGCATCTTTAGGTATGAGTGGGAAGGAGAGAGTTTGAACTTGCATGAGGATAAAGTGTGTCTTCTTTTACTTGTATTTCTTTAGAATTCAAGATGGTGGGATTTTATTGTGATATAAATAATTCTTTTATTAAAATAATTTTATAAACAAAGTGATGAATAGATTACTATTTTTAGTGTTAAGATAGTAAAGTTTTATCCTGATTTACTCTATTGAAAGGATTTGCATAAGACTGTAAGATAAACTCTATTCTGGGACTTAGGATGCACAGCAAGATCTAAAAACAGTATCTCAGGAGCTATCCAGGACAGTCTATTTGCATTTCTTCATCTTACTCTGGAAGAGAAGATAAATAGGTACAGTGCCCACAAAAACACTGCCTTCAGATGTAGTGAATATGATTAGGTACACTTTAATTTTATCTCCAGGTGAAATATAAGGTACTGCTAGTGCTAAATAACTGCCTATCTTCCCAAAATTCCTATTTCTACTTTGCGGGTTAAACTGTGCCCATCACTTGTGAATGTGATCTCACTTAAATGCAAACGTGAAAGAGGTAAATCTTGGTATATAGAGTGTTATGCTTATGCAGACATTCATCTCTTTATTACTGTGATGCAAATCAGTTTAATGTGTGCCAGATGAAAAAAAAAAATCTCATTACTACTCTTAAGTAGAATGGAGTTCTGGAGTTTTCTGTGTACCTGCACTCTGATTTTGCAGCAAAGAGAAGGAATATGGCAGTGGCACTTGATCATTTTCTTTGCAGCAGCATTCATACTGATAGTGTTCAGTAATCAGTGTCGTGTTGTTTTCAACCATAGAATCCTCATGCTCTATTAACTCTGGTGGTAGGAAAATGGCTGTTGGCAATTTTCCATCTTGTCAGTGCTCTTAGTATTTATGTTGGAAGCAGTATTTATGAAGGCAACAAAAGTATTTTTTGTTTTTTCCTCTCTCCAGATATTTCAGTGTTGAGAGTTGGAATGTATTTTCTGTGTTCATCTATTGTTTATATACTGTAGGGGATACATACACAGTACTACCCCTGTTACCTGGAGTAACAGAAACCTGAGCTCATTTCAGTCTGTGTCCTGGTTTGATCCTTACAACTCCCTGTTCAAATTCCCACATAAGACTGAAACTGAGAAAAAAAGTTTATAAAGAAACTTCGTGAAAGATTTTTTTTCCTTGTTTAGTACTGTGCAGCAATTCATAATGATCTGTCCAGGTATTATTGAAAAGAAGGCCATAGTTCCTGTGCAGATCAATATAACCAAGATGATGCACAATTCATCCTCAATGGGCAATTGCATTCATTTTTCATTTTAACATTGAATAATTTGATATACTTTGAAATAACAAAGTAATGATCTATGGACTGGGGGTATCAAAACTGAAAGCAATTTAATAATATGCATGTCAAATAAAATCAACAGATTTCTATTTTATTTTCTGAAACTATAAACTAGCTATCACCCAGTGTCAAGGCTCAGTTGCTTGAAAACATAGCAAAGTTTTTCTTTCTGTGTTTCTGCATATTCTCTCTCCTTACCCTATCCAGCTTTCTCTCCTACTTTTTTTTCCCTCTTGGACCCTTTAATATTCACATTGCATTAAATATCTGAGATATTTAAACACTCTGAGAATCCATGCATTGTTTATTTCAGTTAATGTTAAGTAATACTTTGTACAGCAATAAGAAGCAATAAAAAACCCAGCAATAAACTGCTGTGTGGAAGTGATTTCTCCTCAGGGTCTGCAACAAGCCATTTGATTTGACCGAAATAATGGCAAACAATTTTAGACCTTTGCATTAACTCTGCAGGCCAACATCCGTGTGGGTTGTTAAGTGTCAAGCTTACAGAAGGGTAGTGGTGGTGTAGTCCTAGAGGTAAAAACTGATGGGTGCCAGAATAAGCTGAACAGAAACGTTAATCGAAGATTTCCTGTGGGGGTGTCATCCAGGTTATGTGCGGCTTCTGTGTGTTTGAATACTTTACGTGTACTGAGATAAGACAGAAGAATACTATTAAGTTTAAAGACAGCTAATTTAGGTGTTTAGGTCGTAACTGCCAGAAGTGAAATACTGAATTGATTTAGTTTTCAGGAAACACGCACTTAGTATTTTCTGAAAATCAGGTGTCTCGAAGTGTCGCAAGGAAAACATTGGCTTGAGAGAGCTTTTACCAGCCCTGGGATGTTTGGGTTTTTTGGTGTGTCAGCTCACTGTGTCATCCCCCTGCCTGCCTCCTCCCTCCCCCCCATATCTTTTTAAGAGGATGAAAGTATATAGAGAAGTTACTTGGTTTTCCAGAACAAACTTCTCTGATATATACTAATCAAACAGTGCAGAAAAAAAAAAATTCTATAGCGAATTCAGATATTTCTCATAAGTACCATTATCAGTAGTTCTTTATCAGTAGAAAAGTTGGATATTTCTTACAATAATTACTGTTTGACTTCATGTTTTTTAATGAGAGCTGTCACTTTTTGTATTTGGCTTGTTCCTTAAAATCTGCATAAATCATGAAATGCTATTGTGCTATAGAAAAACATCTTCTACTTAGTAAAACAAATTACTTTGATTAAGGAATCTGAGTGCCAGAAATATAAACCCTTCTGGTAAATAGTTCTTTTTTTTTTTTTTTTTTTTTTTTTTTTTTTTTTTTTTTTTTTTTTTTTTTTTTTCCTATTGGTACATATCATTCATTTAGGAAATTGCACAAGGCCTTTAGAGAGATTTAATAAAGCTATTGATTGCATTATGCAGTACTAGGAAAGGGCAAAAAACATACTTACGGCATGACTTAAATAAACTGACACTAGTCCATGCTTCCTCTTAATTTGTTGAATTTGTTGTCCCAAAAGTGGAAATCCTGGGAGCAAGATACCTGCACCAATATCCTAAAGAAAGCCTCTGAAGAAATGGATGAAAATAACATTGTGAGAGGCACATAGATAAATTAAAATTATTTTTATAGTGTCATTTTTGTAATAAAAGTAGGGATTATAAGGGAAAAACATGGAGTTCATGGAGTGAACAGTTCATCCTTGCATGCCTCCTGGGTTTATTAAGGAAAATATATGTGTAAGATGCTTGACAAAAAATTTTTGTTTCTCACTCTCTGTTCTCATTTACAACTTGCAGTGTTTCAGGGGTCTCAGATATTTATTTGGGAGACTTCTCATATATGCTAACAGAAAATTTGCAGAAATAATTCATACATCTAGTTTTTTTTTTTCCCCTTAGTTGGTGCTTTTTAACTTCCACCATGAGTATTAGAAAATTTAATACTGTCATATGTTCTAGGGTATCTAGCCTTGGTTACATTACAACCAGCAGCTAAACCAAATAAGATTGCAGTACATAATGTTTGTAAATGTGGATGTGGATGTCTATTTGTGTTAATACACACACTCATATTTATATGTATAGTAAGGATGTGTGCCTGTTACACCGATATCCTTGTCCAGCTTGGGGTGGTTAAATATAGTGGAATCACAGAAGATGATGAAGAAGGTGCTTTGATGGTTGCAGAAGAGTAAGATGGTAAAGGAGGGGAAAAGGCTCCACAAATTCACGGTACTCTGCATGAGAGAGCTGGATCATTTTGCATTTAATCCTATTCTGTTCTAACCTTGCTCTCATTTAAAGTAAGAGTGATGTTCCCAGTTGTGTGCTTTGGGGAATATGATGGTTTTTAACAGAACCTAGAAGATACCATGACTGAGTGGGAAAGACTGGAAAACAGTATCATTTGTGCAAATTGCACAGATACTAAGTTCATAGATAAAAAACCCCCATCAAATCTGTATTTGCTTTGTGGCCAACTTAGGTGTGAAATTGCTAATTTCTATTTTGCACTGTGATGATAACTTGCTAATAATGTCAGAGGATTATATTTTGATGTAAGCTCACATAGTTATGATGCCTTAATTAAATGTTTGGAAATAAAACAAGCTGTGAAGCTATGTACAATTTTTGTAACTTAATTTTTTTTTCATGAAATTCACACAGAAATAGATTTAAAAAAACCACAAATGCTATCCTTGTATTCAAGTAATTGTACCAGTATAGCATGTTAGTGTGAAGCTTCAACACATTTTTGTCTAGTGATTTTATTTTAGCCATATAATTTTTATTTGTTAGTCATGAATTTAGTCTCTGTGAAGGCCAGGAGGTGGAAACCCTCCATTATTCCAGCACTACACTGGGCTCTGCACTGCTGTATCAGGAAATCTCAAGTAACAGTTTTATGATGCATGAGGATATTATTCTCTGCAAGCAATAACACACATTTCTATTTCCCCAGCAATATCCACATAATCAAACATTCACAAGTGCTTTACAAAGAATTTAATTAAATAGTGTGGAGAGTGACTGGATGCAGCATGTACACAAGCTGTTATATATTCAGTAGCTCCCGTTTTGCAGTTAGTGCAGAACACTTTCGTGCAGTAATATGTGTGAATGATATTTCCATCAAAATGTGCATCATCACTCCTCCTTTTGTACCTTATTCCTTAAAAATGACACTATAAACCTTAACAGATGTCACCTCCAGGATCACAGGATACCTTGCTGAGGGCGTGATAAACAGGGAAATACAAATTCTCATGTTGAGACTTGAACATCACACATTGTTCCTGGGAAATCAAACGTTTATTACTCCCCAGAGAAAGATACAGATTATTGTGTCTTTCACCACAAAACTAGACGTGTTTGGAATTTTATTTAAAGATAGTAGAAATTTTTGAAGGAATCAAAGACCATCCACTGAAAAATTAACATTGAGACTTGGATATTCAGAATTTAGATGTGGACAGTAAGAAGCAAAAAATCTTGTGATGGTGAGTATTTTCAGAGGCCATTCTGTCAGTCAGTGGAGATTAAGAAAGTCTCTCCTTTGGCATTAAAGTGTAGTGTATCAGACCCTGTACTAGAAAACAGTAGTGTGCTGATATTCACTCAACATTATTGGTATGCTTATGTCACCTGCAGGGATTAGCATTCTGGAAACTGACAGGGTTATCTAGTATGTTTTGTTTTCTCTCTTCAGAAAAGCCCTTTCAGCAGTAGCCGATGCATGAAAGGACTTTTCAGGCTTGCAGAGCAATGGGGTTCTGTTGGATGAAAGTGATTTAAAATATCCCTCTGTGGTTGCCTACCTGCAAAGCAGTTATCTGTCCATCAGATTGGAAGGTTTTATTGTTGCGTTCAGTGCTATAAAGTATCAGTCTAAACCAGGAAAGCAATACCAACGACACAAATAGTGAAGGACAGTCTATAATTAGCCTGTAATGTGTTTGGTGTGATACCTCACCCTTGTTTCTCAGTTCCACAAGAGTTATTCCAGTTTATTACTGGATGACACTGACAAAATCTATTCATTTTGACTGGAAAGAAAGACTGTAAACTACAAATGAACCCAAAGGAGAATAAAGAGATGAAATGATCGGTGAAAAGTAGGGACCTGGTTTTACTTTTGTGCTGATTCTGTTCTATATTTGAAGGGAAATGGTGAAACCTTAATTAGGGTAAATAAGAACAGTATTCATCTTCTGAAGACACCTTTTGGAGGAAAGTTTAATTGGTGTAGAAGTTACAGCTTTCTTTACAGAGTTGAGAATGGGAGAGATCCCTGTTTAATGTTAATGAAGATTTGCCACTAACTTCAGTGATTCCACCCAGTAATGTTTGTTTGTTTTTTTTTTTTTCCTATCCCTATTCCTTCTTTGTATAGCAGACAGGAGTTTTTCATTTTGCATGTCATTTATAACAAATTGCAATTATTCTAAAAATACCATACAGTTCAAGCTTCAACTGAAGAAGAAAAGGAAAGCACGTAGTTTTGAATTTACTCATGTCTAATCTTGAACACCATGTTTTTGATTTTTACTTTATTTTCTTTAATTAGGTTCATGTTCTAATGTCTGCTTTTCTATAAAATATTTATTCTTTAGCATTTGAAGTGTGTCTGTTTGTGATTTGGGTATTTTCTGCATGTATTTGGAAGTAGCTGCTAGACTTGCCTTGTTTCCACTAGGAGGCTGGTATTTTTACGCTTCTTGAAGCAGGCCCTTTTTAGGAATGCCAGAATATAATGAATTCTAATTTCCCAGTATTTCAGTGGCAGCTTCCTGTGAATCTTGGAGTAGACCTCCTGCAGTCTGTTTTTTCTCCAAGCCAATTCCAGCACATGCATCGGCAGGCCAAAACAGACAAACCTAGGAGAGGTGTCAGTGCTGTAGTACAATTTAGAGTATTATTTAGAATAATTAGGTCAGAATTTCTCTTTTTTCATCTTGGGAAGTCTCCCAGTGAAGGACCACCTAGAAAGACTTGTGATAACTGCCAATGAACTAGCTTTGGAAGCAGAAGTAGTAGAGGCAAATGAGAGAGGATTGTGGCAGCCCGGCTAATTAATTGAGAAGTCAGGCTAATTAGTTTGGCTGGAGGGAGCACCATGCTGATGTGACATTGTAGCTTCCAAATTCTGTCTGATTTGTACGTGGGTTGCACTGGGCTTCTTATAGACAAACAAGTTGTTTCTGGGCTCTTTCAGATGTTTTTTGCCGTGAAACAGCATTGTGTATTGGTTCATTCCCTATGGAAATTTACTGTAATTTTAGATTTCTTTTCAGACTGGTAGTCAATTTAGTTCCTTTTCAATCTTCTGCAGTAAGATTTTTCTAAGGCATGTATTGTGGTATTGTCTTGTTCAACCTCATGCCATTGAGAGAGATTCCTTGGTGGTTTTTGTTTGTTTTTTTTTTTTTTTTTGCTTGATGAAGGCCCATCCCATCTTGTTCCTAGTATTTTCTCACTTACTGAATACAAAACTGAAGTAATTCTCCTGAAGTTGTGTATGGTTCCGTTGTTCCAGCCGGCAGGTCTGAGAGGTGGCTGTCAGCAGTCTTGCTCCCTGAGGATGCGTGCTAGCAACAGTGCACACTGGAAGGTGCCTTGTTTAGTAAGAACTGGGGATTCTGAACAGTTTGCCATTTTTCTTGATGTTATAAAACAGTACATCTTCAGTGCACGCCTTAATGTCAGTCATTACATACAGTTTGATGTGTAAGATGTTCATAAAGGATTTGCTTTAATGAAAAGATAAAAAATACTTGTGGTAAAAGTCTGTGTTACTGTGCTGATATGATATAGTAAACATGAGAAGCAGTATTAAACCCAGAAGTAAATCAACAAGGTGTTGTAAATAAGCTGGATTCTGTATAGAGAGCTTCATTAGAAGTACTAAGTACTGTATTACATCAATAACATGGTAATCATTTGTGAGCAGCCAGTGGTGTAAGGTAAAAATGAGTATTTTATTAATGTTTCCTAAGAAATATTACTAGAGAGTGTTTTGGTTTTTTTTTTTTTTTTCCCCATATATGTTATTTAAAATGCTTTTAGTTATGATTTATGGTCCTTCTTACAATAGCTCTTCAGCACAGTAGCTCCCACAAGGAGTTAACATATATTTTTTCTATTTCTAGATCTGTTAGCTGTGCCTAAGCATCCATATGCTGCTATGGAAAACTGGGGACTGAGTATTTTCGTGGAGCAAAGGATACTGCTAGATCCAAGCATTTCGTCTATTTTATACCTACTGGATGTCACCATGGTCATTGTACACGAGCTATGTCATCAGGTATTAAAGATGTTCACGTATTTGATTTTAATGTCAAGAAACCATGCGCTCCTTTTCAGAAAGGAAAATGAATTTGTATCGTACATATGGATGATTGTGATTTCTGTTGTAACTGGAATCGATATAACATGGAGGTCTGTAAGACACACCGCTACAACAGAGAAACTGTGAAGACTCCAAATAGGGATAGAAGAGAAAACTGGTAGCAATGAACAGTGTCCCTGTCTTCTGCAGCGTTATATTCTGTGTGTTTGTGTGTCAGGCTATTTGTTGCTGGTATGTAGAATAAACATGTTGATAGCAGACTCATGCTAAGTTTCATGTTCATGTGAAAAAATGTTTTGGCTGAAGTAAATTTGGTAGTAGTCTTTTTCTTCTGTCATATATACGCATGCTTCTGTTTTCTTTTTCTTTTCACTTTTTTTTGCAATTTGGTATTGGCCCTTTCTGTTCACTGATGGTGGATAAGCGAATCTTTATGTGTACAGAAACTATTGTGTCAATAAGAAAACTTAAAATAATAAACCCATATTACAATTTGTTTTATGTTTTTCCCATCTTCTTGTCTCAAACTAAACACATTACAAGTGTTAGTAATATTGAATTGAATGCAAATGTTATTGAAGAAATTTGCTACAGGGGCAGGAAACGCTTTCTTACACGCATAAGAGGTGTAATCATAGCCTTCAGGTTAAAATGAATGAAATCCTACTGTGTAATCACCATGGCTTACATCTGTGACTTTACACAGTATTCTTTAAAGGCAATGCAAATTCTTAACACTTTCTGCAAATAAAAAGTACCCTGTAAAAGGGAGCCCTTGTAATGGCGTTCTGGCAGATGAACCTGAAAATAATGTTTGGTTCATGTTCGTATTTCACATTAAATTGACTGATGAATATGAAGTCCTCAACTAAAACACGAAACTTTTATTAAAAGTTACTGCTGGTTTTATCTTGATACTATCATCTGATTTTGCTATAAGCTGTTCACTGTGCAGTAAAATAGAGTAGTACACAGTTCAGCTAGAAAAATTACAGTGCCTTAGGAATCATGTGTGGAAAACATACATTAGGTCATCAAGTCCCAGCTCCTCTGAGTATTAGATTTTTCCATGTGGTATGTTTGTAGTGCTGGGTTCAGTGCTCCTGATTACAGGGTTATATGGCTTGCCTTAAAACCTTTTGATTAAATCTGATAGTAAGTAACTTTTCCCAAGTGTTCAGCTTAAGTCTTGTTTTTTCTGAAGTCGTTCCATTACTTCCAGTTATTCCTTGCACTGCTTTGGTAATTTCCTCTGCTTCCAGAGGAATTTGTACTTCAGATGTGGGCAATTACCACATCAGTAACTGGCCAAGTTTGTTTATTTGAATCTTATAGAAACAGAAGCCTTTTTACATTGTTCTGGGAATTTTAGAGGATCATGAAGTGGGCAAAATCTATAGCTGAATTTATTTTAGGGTAGAAATATGATCATAAATTGCATTTAAGTGACCTTAAAATTGTAGATGAGGAGGTTTACTTGATGTCCATGTTGATACTACTTCCAGTGCTGTTGGCTTGATTAGAAGTAACTTCCTCTATTCCTCTTGCTGCTGTTTCTGTTTCAGTGCCATGCAGATTAGGTCTTTGCTCAGCTACTTCAATGGATAACTAGACAAGATAGAAAATATTCAAGTTAAAGAACCGTTATTTCTACTTTTTGGATGCAGAACTGAGTCACACAGAGTATGGATTTTTCACCTGCAAGTAAAGTTTAAAGGGAGAAACACTCAAAAAATATAACCTAAAACCACTGTCTAGCACCTCCATCACATTGCCTTTATTTAGCCCTTTTTGCTACTTTTATCTTAGCATACTCAGAAGCCCCTCAAGGAACTCTAAACAATACTATCCTAGCTGAAAATGTACTGAACGGAGACTGGGTTGGGTCTAGGATCTCTTGCCTCTGCTGTTTAATGGTTATTTATTCACTGCATTTTTCATTGTCTTTTGCTGTGCATCATATCACCTGTTAGCCTGTGGTGACACATGAATATTCTTCCCCTTCACTCATTTTTTTACATAGGGTAACAGAAATTAACCAAAATCTCTCTGGTGCAAGCAAAACTAGAGTCCACATCTCGGCATCTCCAGTTTTACTTTTTATTTATTGATTTTTTTTTTAAATTTCGGGGAAGAGGAAATGGAACTCTTCTAAAATATGTTTCGTTTTGTTTTTTTCCCCTAAGAATTGTGTCATTGTCTATTTTCTCTGACTTTAAACCCATGACTTCAAGGTTTACGGAACATATCTGAGCATGTAGTAAACTGATACGTATGAGACCCCTTTTACTTAGAGTAACACAGCAGTTGCTTTGCTAATGTTGTTTCCAAGATTAGAGAAATCAGATGAATATTAAAAATCCAGATTGTTGCCTTTAGATTTGATTGTTTAAAAATTGTAATTACCAAACCTCTGAGTATTAATGCTTGAGCACAGTGCTCAGGACAGACAGAAAATGAGAGACAGCATTGCACAAGGACAAATTCTGTGGTTGCTAAAATAGAGGTAAAAATTGTGTAAGAAAGAATTTCATGTCCAGTTTCTTCACAGGTGACTTTGTCATGCTTCATGAGGTGTTTTAGGTACATGTTTTAGGAGACATGCGTGAAAGTTACTTAGGTAGTTTTGGTTCAGTAATTTTGTAGGGTGCTATTTTTTTGATATTTCAACTTGAGTGTTCTTTCAGAATATTTTATTTATTAAATTAATAAAAAAAATTGATCTTATGAGTGTTTTGGCATAAAAGCTTGTCCTCCAAGCTCCAAACCATGAGCTGGTCAAAACACATGTATTTCTACCAGCTTAATTTGATAGCTTGAAATAATTACCATAATTTATTAAAATAATTTTGTTAAGGTGGTAATCGGTTTTATTTGCATATCATAGATCAGTTCCACCTACAGCCTTTGAAGAAAGAGTCATTTGAATTTATGCATCATGATTTTTTGTGATAGTTTTCCTACCTGAGCACAAAACTTGGTGTGACAGATTGAATTACAGAGGCATGAAAGCAGAAAGAAAATTAAAAACTTCTAAATCAACATTTTTTAATAATCTGTAAAGAAAACATATAGGAAAGAGTGTCCTTTCAGTGTATCTGTAAATTAAGTACCTTCTGCATATCAGGTTGAACATAATACCTGAGGGAGATGAGAAATTTATGTGATCAATACATTTCAAAATAAAGTGATGGTCTTCACTCCAGGCAGATAGAGCCTGTAATCAAATATACAAATAAATAAATAATTATTTAAAGAAATTAAATGCTTTACTTACAGTTTTCCTTTCAGACATATAACACCTGGGAAGATAATAGCACCTTTCTGCTGGAAATTTTGGCTTTCTTGCTTACAGCCTCTGGGTACTGCTCTGTCTCTGACATCCATAATGCTCTCTGATACTGCTCAAAAGTAGTTAAGCAAATTCCCTCCATTTTCATATTGATATCACATGCTGGTTCAATGCCTTTAAAACATTTCTTCCTTTAGGTGGATAATTAAACAAATCATTTTAATTGTATCATTAATAAATGAACCCAGAAAACTCACAGAGGAGTAGAAGAAATTCTCTTTTGTGACATCATAAATTGATGTTATTAGTTAAAATTACAGGATGAGTTATTATGACCTTTACTTGAACTTTACAATTATTATTTTTTAAAAATCTCTCTGACTAGTCATAGTTCAAAATGACTGTTTTACTGCTGGTTTCATATTTGTTCAGCAGTAGTGTTGCAATTCAGGAAATAAACTCCATGCTATTGTGTTTAGTAATTAGAAATCATTTAAGCAACCTACTCTAGTATGAATTTAACTTCCATACTTCTTGGTATATGAAAGTTATATTCATTTCAATGTTTCAAGTTCTGAAAATGCATTAGCTGTGTGAATATATTTCCAGTATTTCTTTGTCTTTTCAGTTAAATGTTCTTAAGATCAGGATCTATGTTTAGCAGCCCTTTAGAGAGTTAATTTATTGATAGCCTTCAACTATATTATGAATACTGTGCATTAAATTTAGTTTCACATAGTGTATGAATATGACTTCTATCAACCTCATCTTTTCTCCCTAAATTCTTAAGTTGCTTGTCAGTGACAGTCATTGCCACATTTTTCTTCATTTTTTTCGTTCAAATTCTATTTGCTGAACCTTATGTGGCCATCTGGTAGTCTTCCTGCTAGTCTGGTCTTTGCCTGCTAGCCTGTTCTTCAAAGCTCCAGTGTTTACTTCAGTACAGATCCTCACTGCAGCATTGATCCTTCTGTGGTGTCATTCTCACTCCACCTCCCTCCACAAAGACATGCACAGAAATGACATCTTTCATTCAGGTCCCAGGTAAAGCCTTCAGACAAGCCAGCTGTCATGAAATCAAACTGCTTATGGGCCAGCTCCACTTTCATTCATTCCTCACTCTCATTACAGTTCAGCATCAGTTCCTTTGCTCTGACCTGAGCAAGTCTCTCCCGCTAGAATACTTAATTGCTGCTCCCTCTCTGTGTATTTTTAGAGCTTGCTTACACATGAAAGCTCAAAATTATCTCTGTTGATTATTAATTTAATTTTTATAAATATTAAGAGAAAACTGGCAGATAATTTTACTTAAATGAAGTTTTGATATTTGTTTGGCAGAAGAGAGGCTACAGAGTGTGAAATATGTTTTCATAATACTCTCAATGTTTCTGTTCTTACCATTGGTGTAACATTATTCAGGTTGCACATTACAATCATGTAACTCATTTAAATAGTCATTTAAACAGGGTCATCCATCAGCAGACGAATATATGACATCTGATTTCCTATGAATTCTTGTCCTCATCCATCTTCCAATGATCATCCCAGCTCTGTGTAAAATCCCTCTGGCACCTACATGTCCTGTACTGTGAGATTTGTGTCTACTGAGGTCTTAGTGAGCAGAGTATGTAATGGTCATGTTCTTGCCTTGCCCTGCCCTCAGCTCAGACCCTTCTCCTCTTTTCAGCTGATGATCTTTATGTAATTATGGAGATTGTGGAGTTTAGTTATCCTTGAGATTTCTGTCCTTCTTGCTAAATTAGATTGAAGTCAGTGGGGATGTCGAAGAATCATCTGGAGGAAATGGGAAAGACAGGCAGCTCAGGTAGGGTTCCCTTGCATTTACACAGATGGACTGTGCTGTTTCAGATACCTCTGCTTCTGGTTGCTGTTTGGGAAGGCTGCAGACGTCTTATAAGTCATGTATGAAATTTCCTGGGCCTTCATGGGTATCTCACATACCCTAGCATGTTCTCTAAGTAGCATTAACTACCTGCTTTTAGGCATCTGAGTCCTACCCACAGAGAGGTGGCATTATTGTGTAAAGCTGCTTTCCTTAGGAAACCTGCCAAGGAGAGGAGCATCAGTAGTATTGTAAACCTTATTGGGCAGACAGGGAGAAAGAAATGGTAAAATTTAGGTCTAGGGTGGAGAATGTGTTCCCATTTTCACATACACATTTTTCAATACTCGCACTATTCATCATGAAGTTTTCATGTAATAGGTCAGATTACTTGAGTTAGAAGCCTTTTTCTGTCCAGTGTCTATGTTAGTCTCTTAAACGTAGGTGAGCATCTACTTCAGAGAACTATTGTTGACGCTGTGAATACTGTCCTCAATGCTTTTTTTCCCCTGCTTGTTCTTTTCTAATTTTTTACTTCATTAACTTGCGCATCTTGTAACATTGAATTAATTAGAACAAAAAAAATACAGTTAGTGAGTTTCAGTGCATGGTAAGTACTACTGTTTTTATTAATATGTGTAGAGAATATGTGTTAATATGTGTTTGTCTAAATGAAATATATGCAAGCATGGTTTGATAAAGGTTATTAAAGTTGTTCATTTGAACTTTTTGTTTTTGCAGTGGTTTGGTGACCTTGTGACTCCAGTTTGGTGGGAGGATGTGTGGTTGAAAGAAGGTTTTGCTCACTATTTTGAATTTGTTGGGACAGACTACCTCTACCCAGGGTGGAACATGGTAAGTCAGTTCTATTTTGTTAATGTGGAGACTCCACAGAGAAGTTGCTCTGCTGTTAGACTCCTGCTTCTGTTATAGACAGGGACTGCTGAAAAATACCAAATGATGCATGCAAGTATCAGATGTCGAATGAAGCAAAATCACTAGGTGTGAAATAATTTGACAGCATTCCAAAAGTGTAATCTGCAGTTTATTGCAAAAGAAATAATGTCATGTCTATCATAACCCAGCATTAAAATAGCTACTGTCTCTCTGCTCAGAAATATTTTGGATTAAAGCAGTTATGATTTAACATGGACTGTTTTTTAAAATGTTGAGAATATTGAATTTTATCCACAAGATAAATTGGAAAGAAATGTTTGGCTAAAACATTCTCTAAAACGGAGCGTATTTTTTTCTTACAGTATTCTGTTCTCCTCTCCCTAAATATACTCTTTTAATCTTCCTGGTATTGTTTGGATATCTAGAGTAAATGCTAAATTGAGATGGGTTGCATGAATTGAGAATCTAGGTTTTGGCATGGTTTCTAGCCATACACAGTTGGACATACTTTTTCAACCAGTGTGCAAATACTGGTGCTCTCTGAGGGAACTGAGATTTCCATGCTGGGACATTATTTTGGAGTCCTTCTGTTATATCATATTGTACCTAGTTAGTTTATGTGAAATGCTGTAGTCTAGCTATATTATATTTATAAGAAAAATAGTAGACATGAGACCTCAGTACAAGGAAATCAGGTATGAGACTATGTTGAAGGTTCCTATAGAGATTTTATTGTCCATTGGAGGCGTGTTTATGTTTGCTAACCTTTTGTGCTTACACATGTTTAATTATATGGCAAAATATTTATTATAGATCACGACTGTCTCACAGAGATTTTTTGGGGCTTGGATGTTTTGCTTAAACTCTGAAAAACTGACTTCTTAATTTTTTTCCCCATTTCCCCAAAGTGTGCTTTCTTGAGTATACTTATTCCCTTAACTTTCATGTGCTATAAAATGAGGATGCTGTAATTATGAGTTAAAGCTAATTTTAAAAAAATAGTTGTATACAGGTTACGCTTGAGTTACTTATGTTTCTTGTGAAATTTGAATTTTTCGTAGTATTTTAATTTTTTCTTTCAGGTGTCAATTTTGGTTTATAATTGCATTATGAAAAGGAAAACAAATCTTTATCTGAACTGACAACTGTCTTGCATAGGTAGGCTTGTTGGCTTTACCTGGCTTTGGCTATATTAAAACTCATTCTGTTCATCTTTATGAAGAACACAACCTGAATTACAATGTAATGATTCTAATTATGAATGCAATGAAATCTGGCAGGCCTTTGTGATTTTAGCATAGCGAAGTGTCATAGATGACAACATTTATACACTGAATTTTATCTTCAAATCATCAGTCATTTGTTCTTCACATAATCAGTCTAACAAATTCAGAATAACTTTGCTTTAGAAGTCATTTGGAATGTAGTATATTTGCTTGAAATTTCTGTGGAATGAATATAATGTTCACTGTTATGCAAATAACATGCCCATCATGTGAAATCTTGGCATCTTAGCAGAATACAAGCAAGAAGAGTGGATTGAACAAGGGATGGCAGTTAAACTGGGAAATCAGAAATGTGCTGCATAAATTAGAATTAACTGCAGTAATATTGCTGTGCCTGAAAAAGTATTAATCTGTCAAGTTTTTCTTTAAACTAAAAAGAAGTGAGACAGAAACTGTTCATAAGGCTTTGGATGTCTTTGGCCTTTGATATAAAAATGACCATACTGACATATTTAAATGTTGAGAAAATTAGATGAAACTCATAGTGGGTTAAACATGCTTCATTCTTTTGCAGACTAGAGTAGGAATCAATACTGTCATGTTTCACGTTTATTACAGAGATGGTAGGAAGAGGACGCAAAAGTTACAGTTACCTGGTATTTGGCTTCCTGGAAATATTGTTACTGTTATAAATACTGTTACTGTTATATACTGTTATACTGTTAGGCATTTTCTGTTTGAACATATTGACTGACATTTGTAAACTCAAAGAAATTAAAGTGATCATGTATAAAAAGAGAAACAGCTCCAAAGAACTTACTGTTTTTCAGAAGAGAAGAATGAAGTACAAGTTGCAAAAACGAGAACTACAAACCTTATTTTCTGTCATGATGGCCAAACAGTGCAATATTCCAGCATTCTGGTTGGTGTTTTGTCAGCAGTAATTCATACTTGTGAAATATAAATTAAAAAATGTATGGTGTGTGTTACCACAGCTCTTTGTGTCAGGAAAATGGAGTAATAGACCAAAATCCTCTTTATTTTTAAAGAATTGGGAAAGTTAGATAGCTAACTCTTTCTCTCATAGTTCTGCAATATTAACCTTGGAGGTTTGCTCAAGAAGCCCATGGATTAAAATGTCAAATTCAGCTTACTAAAGACTTTTTGTCACATTCTTTTTTGGATAAATGTAGAAGCAGAAGACTGGTAGTCCATTCCAGAAAAAGGACTTTTGTTTGGAAATACAACTTGGGCAATATGTATACATCTGAAAAAATTGGATCTATCTACAGCTTCCTCTCTAAGTTGTTGTATATTTATAGGCTACAGGCACATAAGCTTTCACCATTAAGGCTTGTAAACCTCTAAAATCTTGATACTACTTGTCTGAAGATGCTTCTCTTTTAGCAGAGCTGAGCATTTTTCAGTGTCCATCTTATCTGGCATTCACAGCCTTGGTATGGCTGAACCTGAGACTCTTGAGAAGAGCTGTCTGTTATGCAGGTTCACACCATTATTACTTAAACCTACAACACCAAGTTCTGCACAAAACAGGGATCCATGGTTTTTTGTCTGAAATCCATTTCTTGGCTTTTTCTTCTTGTGTAGGTTCTTTAGCTTGCTTAAATATTTCTTCCCCCTGCTATTTTTCATTTTATCAGTTTTTCTTCAGTTGTCTCATAGACTGTTTTACAGCAGGAAAGATGAATGGATAACAATGACAACTGCCATGGAGCTGCAATACTTTATTGAGCATTCCAACAGGTCTGGAATTTCTTGTCTTGTCCAGAAGGCATTTACTGCCATACTTCATCATGCTTGGATAATCTTAATGAGAAAGGAAATCCAGTCCTTAGTAAACCCTTGCTGTCCTTATGTCCTGGATCCTCTGGCTGAGGTCACTTGGTCTGTTCAGCCAGGAGAAGAGGAGACTGAGGGGAGATCACATGGCAGCCTACAACTTTCTCATGAGGGGAAGCAGAGGGTCAGGTACCAATCTCTTCTCTGTGGTGCCCAGTGACAGGACCCGAGGGAATGGCCTGAAGTTATATTAGGGGAGGTTCAGGTTGGATATCAGGAAAAGGTTCTCCCCTCAGAGGGTGGTTGAGCACTGCAACAGGCTCCCCAGGGAAGTGGCCACAGCACCAAGTCTGACTTCAGGAAATGTTTAGAAAATGCTCTTGGGCACATGGTGTGGTTCTTGAGAATGGTCCTGTGCAGGGCTGGGAGTTGGACTTGATGATCTGTGTGAGCGTGTTCCAACTCAGCTTATTCTGTGATTAAAATTTTGGGTGAAGAACAGAATGAAGAGGCATTGTGATGGAGGTGTCTGTTATCCATTGCAGTTAACGTAAAATACATCAAAACTTTCCCAAGGAAAGGAATGAAATATTGCTGGTTTTAAAACAGGAAGATGAGCTTTCTATGCTGAGATCCTTAATGGTTACCCCATTGTCTTAATATCCTTTTTCAAAGCTAAGTCGCTTCAGATTAAAGCTAGAAATTCTCATTTCCTTCCCTCAGCTAAAAAAAGTCCCCCTCAGCCACTGCATGTTACGTTTTACCTTTTGAAGGTGAAGCTGCATTTAATTTTGTGTGAAAGCTCTCTCTCCTATACAGTGATTAGACATTTGCCATGGGAAGGAATTCACCATTCTCCCCATTTCAGCCTCTTGCCTTGGCTGTCCTCTAAATTAAGAGTTTTTTGAAATTCTTACTCTGAAATGCCTCAAATTCTTATTGTTAGATCTCATTTTTAAAGGTCTGGGAAGTTTAAACAGTTGTTTCTGTGTTGTCAGGATGATTTTAAAAAGAAAGTTGTCTTTGCAAAGTGTTCCTCTCAGATCAGGGAATTTCACTTGATCGTGTGTGCTCAGAATAGTCATCTATATGTGAATTCTCTGGCTGTTGCTATTTCATGAGTTAGAAAAAGATGAGATTTCTGTATTAGAGGCTTACCATATGGTTGTCTCTCCATGCCATCAAAAAGCCACTGCAGCTGGATGTGAGTTCTTGGGCTGTAAGATCTTATGACCAATACAAGGTAATCTCACCTTGGTGGAAGGGGCCTTTGCTGGTTCTAGGATCAGAGAAAAGAGAAAATTACAACAGAAAACTCCATGCTGGTAATTTCCACTTCAGAGCTCTGTCTTTTCTCATCTACCTTGCTCACCTTCCTCCTTTCAGAGGCCTGTTTCCAGCTATATATTCCATCTTTCTCTTGGCTTGTTTCTCCCATTATCCTGAAGTCCTTTGCATGTGGCTTTGTAAAGGAGGGAATTCAGCTGCGGCTTGCAGATCCAGGAATTTATTGACTAATCTTTTCCCTCCATATTTTCTGGTAGAAGGAACCATCATGTTTGTCCTTGAATGTCTCTGGTACTGGGGTAGGTTTTGAGGACTATGACAGCAGGAATTACTGGCATGTAATTTGCCCTTACATCCATCAAATGAGCATCAAATACTTTAGCAGTCAGTACCTGGCTTGATGCTGAGAAAGCATTTCACAGAGCCCAGCTGCCTTCTCCCTTTTCTTTATTATATAAAAGTTAGCTTTGCTGACAACTTTATTGGCTGAGTCAAGGTATAGCACATCAGCAGTAGCTTTGAATCCTATGTCTTCTTGAACCATTAATGTCCTGGGATAAGATTTCTCACTTTTTTGTTTGCTTGCTACTTTTATAATTAAGGATGACCATATCTGCCAGAATTTTTCTTAGTACTAAATTAAAAACTTTGTATCTAGAAGGGTATATTTCTTCCTTCCTTAAGTGAGCTATGCTTCCTTTACGCTATTAGGTTCCTCAGTCTGGTCAATCCTGCCATTACTACAGAGAGTTGAAAATAATAGCGAGGTTGCATATCAATGTGTCTGTATCATAATAAGTAAGAAATAGTTAAATGATCTTAGTTACCTGTCTTTCTCATTGGCTTGGTTGAAATAATGAGTAAATTCAGCCATTAGACATGTGCGTATCTTTAATGTGCTTTGACTCACATGCCTCCTAATGTGTTTGCCTCCATCTGTAAAGATTTCTAAGGCATTGTTTAACTCACAGAAAACCCAGAAAATCATTATAAGTTCTGAAGTAGACTTAGGATATGGACAGTTTTGATTTATTTCATTATTATTTTGGCATTTCAGACCTGAGCTATAGCCTGCTTGATCCTTCTAACCCAACATAAATATCATGCTGGCTCAGCATTGAGGGAGATTCAGCCTCTCGTTTTTTAAAACTACTTTCATCTTTTCTTTTTTGGTTAAAGGCTCCCCATGCTGGTATAAAGTAAGCCTTTAATTAATACCACATGGAGTGTTTTTCCTCCAGTAACTGCTCAGTGAAGTCAGTCCTTGTATGATTTTTTGCTTTAACTCGACTATGGGGGAAGCTTTCAGTGTAAAATTAACTAGAATCTCATGTATAATTGACTTTGGCAGGAAAAAAAGAGATTGTAAAGGTGAGGTGCAAGATCTCTGTTCTAATGACTAGCCTTTTTAAGTATACCAGTTAAGAAGTCTTTATACTAAATTTTGCTTATAATGAAGAAAAAAATTTCCATTTCCACGTTTTCTTCCTGAAGACAGGTTTGTATTTTTTTTTTTTTGTGCTCTGGCAAAGTAGATTAATATATGGAATTCTTTACTTTAAGTAGTTAACTCTTAACAGTTAGAGATCAGACATAAGTGAATATCAACATTGAGATGAAATATTTATTCAAGAGATTAAGTACAGGTTTGGAGAATGTGAGTGTCTCTTCTAGCTTAGTGTCATTTTTTGCTCATCTTGAGACAGCAGTTTAAATGGCATTATGATGAGAGCTTTAGAGTCATGTGAGTTCAAACCTTCTGAGTTCAGGGTTTAGATGAAGCTTTAATTTCAGAAAAAAACTTCACTCAGCTGGCTGAATTTCAAATAATTTTGAATTAGTAGACACTTTGTCTTCAGTAAAGATGAGATAGAAACTTTACAGCAACTTTTGCCTCAAGGCAAGGGCTCATTACAGGGTTGCCCTGTTGCAACAAGATTATGCATTTCATCAGGAAGTATGGTTGATACGGGAAATTCAATGGAAAAGTTTAGTTGTATATTTGAGGGCATTCTTAACTGTAAGACCACTTCTCAGATTTTCAGCAATCCTGAATGTGTTGCCACTTTATTTTAAAACTGTGGCAGTGTGCAGTTGCTTGGAGCACAAACTGGTAAGTGATTTTTAGTGTGTCTGCAAAACATCTTTGGTTTCTTCAGGACTTAGCTTGCTGAAGCTCATTGCTTTCAGGTTGAAGCACAGTCTGGGTGTGCAATACCTGAAAAGTATTTTCATGGATGGTGACCTCTGACAGTTGTTGCTGGAAGTTGACTCAGTATACCAACCACATCTTAAAGCCACTTTTCATTTAATTACAATTTACTGTTCTTTAATTGAGGTGATTTTCATTTACAGATTTCCTCTGTGGTGTTTGAATTAGAGGATAAGCTTCATACTTTGTTGCCTAATGTTTTAAAATGCTCTGAAGACAAATGCATGAGGAAACTGCTCTGTTCATCTGTTTGCTCAATGACTCTATTTCAGTGAAGGCAGCTACATACATGGTGGCCAAACATGATCTTGGAGAGTGAAATTGGCCTTTTTTTGTGAAGTGCTAGTGGTCAGTATGTGTTGTTTCCTTTTTTAATGCTCCCTTTTTTGTACTGCATTCTCTAATTCTGTAGGAATACATTTGGCATCGTGCCTCTGGCGTACAACCGAATCAAAGCTATATCTGATAAACAGAGTGGAGAGAGGAAACAGAAGTTGAAGTAGCTGGTGGAGTTGCTTAAGAACTCCAAATCAGGTATCCATCTGCTTGGCAATGTAAGCAGGTGGTCATGATTGAAAAGAAAATATGTATCCAATTCTCCTTCCCGATACTCAAAGCTGCTGGTCTTCCTTAACTATGAACTCCTAGGCCATCTACCTTGTTTTGTAACAACAAAAGTTGTCAGTCAGTGTGAAAATTTCTTGATAAATTTCGCAAGATCTTTGACAGAAAATGCAGGAAAGTGGATTATGAAGGTAGATATGGAACTGTGACGTTCACAGCTGATCAATGTAGAATCTGTTGCAGGCCTCCTTCAGCAAACTATACACATAATTGAAGCACACATCAGAGATGTAAATTAAAAGAAAAGCAGTCTGTAAATTGCTCAAGGTATTTACAAAAGATTACTATTGGAAAGTGAGAAAGAAACATTGCTTTCATTTGCAAGTACTCAGGAGACTTCCTGTGCTATGACAGCTTAGGATTTATAAGCACATAGACAGAAAGAACTTGCTTTTGGCTCTCAGTGGATCTTATCTGGCCTTAATGTGTTTTACCAAACCTTAGATTTCCTCATAGATTATATTCCTCTGGTTTGTTAAGCTTCACTGTGTAATATATTTTATTAGAACTCGACTGCTGGTAGTGTATATGCTGGTGTTCTTTGATTGCTTTCAATATTTGCCCACATTTCTTTTTCCCTAGGGTGCACTTTCCCTATAAACCCAAATATTGTGTCTTGCAAGTGCTTATTCTCTTAGGCATGAAAGATCACTTATCTTCTTTGTATTCTTGATGGCTAGTAAAACTCTTGTGGAGAAGATATTTTCAGAAAATTTGTCAGGAAAGTAATTTGCAGATTTGCACACCAATGTTAAGCTTTATTCATGTAGATTTTGCAGTCCATAAAGTATTCAAATGGCTGTCCCAGAACAAAGGCAATGCCTTTAATATTGAGGTCTTTGATCTCTTTTGCATACTAATTATCAGTTTGGGCTTTCATTATGCTGTTTCTTTAATTCCTTTTCCTTTTCATTTAATACTTTTCCCTGGTATTTAATATTAATTTTTACAAATTATTTTTATGTGACCAAGTATTACATTATTGTCATACTAACTTGTACTCTTACATTATACCTCAATGTGATACTCTAAAATCACCAGCAGCAACCCCTCTCCATTACATCATTTTTATCTTGTTATGCACAATAAATTTTTCTTGAAGGTAAATGTTTCTTGAAGATACAGTCTTTTTTGACAAAAATGTTATTTCACAATTGCTTTTTTTCCGTTTAGATGTAGACTAGTTGAATGGTGGGCACCCTGTTGGAGATTTATACATGAAGAGTGACCACTGTCTCTTTTCCCAAGAACAAGGTGAATTTGAATGTTGGCTAAGGAGGAGAGAGCATAGAAAAAGGAAAAGTCTGTCAGGAAAATCTTGTGCAAAGCAGAGAAGGTCTTACTGGTGAGGGTTGAAAGAAATCCTTCCTATGAAAAGACAAATAGCTGAATCTAGTGACTACAGATGTTTGGGAATAATCAGAAAATGGAGATATTTTAAAGACATGTTCATCTGATAACAGCACTTCAGTCTCTGCACCTGGAAGTATTCTAAAGAATAAGAAAGAGAGCAACCAGAAATAATTGTCATGTATTTTCTTTTCAACACGGATCTGATGTCCGAGACTTTGACTATCTTCAATCCAAGGAAAGCTCTGAGGAGAAGAGATGAAGAATTGGAATTCCAAGTGCACAGTAGGAAGACAGGGAGTAGAGGAGCTTCCTCTTTGTATTTAAAGGGAGGCACAAATTTGTGTGGAAGCAGCTCTGTCCTTATTTCAGACTCAGCTTGTGCTGCTGCGATACCATTCCTGCTCAGAGCCCTGGCCCTGTGTTAGCATTGCACAGCGTTGCACTTGCATGCAGCTACTGATGCTTTCCAAGCAAGGCTGCACAACTCACCTGAAGCCCTCTTTTCCTCACAGGTGTATCACAGTCTTTGGCTTTTTTTCTTGCAGTTGAACTCCTTCTGGGAAGGGTTATCTTGAACAGCATTTTGTCATTGTTTCAATGTGTAGCTGCAAACCTGTCACCTATCATGTTGCTGGCTTGCTGGTCTCATTAAACACATTCCAAGATTGATTTCCTTTACAATTTCTGTCCTGGGTGTTTCTTTACTCCTGTAGGTGTCAGTTAAAACAGATCAATTCCACTGTATGCATAGACTAAAATAACTAGGGAATGGAAAGCCCTTCTTCCATCAGTATAAGCAGTTTGGTCATGCGTGTTGACCTTTTCCCCTTAATGTGATTTTAGGACTTCAAGAGCTGAGGTAGTGTTCCTTCAACATAATTAAGGCAGTTTTAGTTTCTTTCTGCACTTCTGCTTCTTGTTGCCTCTTCAAGCTGCAGGCCCCTTGTCAGCCAGCAGTCTGTCTGTGCCTCCCTCGAGTTATATTTGAGTCTCCTTTTCCAATCTGCTCTCAGGGGCTTTATACTAAAGGGAAAAGCTGGGAATGTTATGGAAATCCTTTTAGTTCAATAAATTTAGCTTTATAGGTCAAAATCCTTCTTAATTCTTACTAAACTCTAGGTTTGCATTTTTGGAGGCATACTTACCATTTGTATCCCAGTGTGACAGTCCGCCATAAATTTCAAGGAAGGCTTTTCAGCTATGATAACTTGAATGAATGATCATGAATCTAAAATTCTCTTTTTCAGTCCTTCAGGACATAACCAAAGAAACAAACAGAAAACCAAAATGTAACCTGTTCTTTTTATATGTTTCGTAGTTTTCTTCTTACAGCTTCACTTTGTTTGCCATGTGCTGATTGTCTTGATTCCAGTTCTGTATTTTAAGGTGTTAATTTGTGATTGTCCAAGGTCCTTTTAATGAGTTAATTCCAAACAGTAACAATCCACTTACACATTCTTGTGAGACCTTGTTCTTCTTGTGAGATCCAAACCTGAATTTGGAGACAAGTCCATATCTCTGTGTGTTCATACCTGTATGTGTTACGTATCATACATTTGATGAAACTGGGGCTTTGTTACTGACTGATAGAGAATTTGAGTGAAGTGTAACCGAAATATCTACAATTCTTTACACCTCAGCAGTTTTCCCCTGAGTAGGACTGTCTTTATAATTGTTTCCATATACCTTTTTTCCCATTAATAAAAGGACGGTTACTAACTGCTTATGCCTGAGAAAATTTGGAAATTAACAGTGATAGGAAAAAGACATTACTTTTCGTTTTACAAACCTTTTCTCATGCAGCGAGATGAGAACACTAAGAGTGTGTAGGTAATTGGCTTTCCTGCATCCTGTGTTTTTAATTGACTGGATATACAATCAACTCAAGGTACATTTCTTGTGCTCTAATGAATTTTAACGTAAAGGTTTATTTCTGGGTAGATCAGCATTAGAAGAGCTTTTCAGCTGTCTTATAAAAATAATTTAAAGTAACACATTGATACCAAAACCTTGCCACCCAAGAAATTAAACATAGAATTTATTATGTAATTGTGTGTGTATTTTACCTGAGGATATCAAGGTGGCTTTTAAAAAAAATGCATCATTCCCCAGAATTTCTTTATATCATGGCAGTAGGTTGACATTGATTCAGGAATTGTTATAATATAGATAAAGTTTTGAGATATGTCATTTCAGGGTGAAAAAGCTTATTTAAACCTTTTGCAATTTTTAAGTCACTCTTTGCATTTATTTGTGACTTGAAAAAGCAAGTAAATAAAGCTCTTCTTTCCTGACTCAGTGTTCTGGATAAAAGACATCTACATGAATGCAATATGAGGAGTTTTAAGGGCATGTCATTTCTCAGCTGAAAAAGCCCCATCTAGTTGCACTGTGCAAATGAATGCAGCACAATGCATGGAGTATACATGAACATTTCATTAATGTTGCTGCCAGAGTAAATAGGCAACAGTTTTGAAATACCTCTGCCATCCGTATTTATAGAAGGTATTGAAACAAATGCAGATGTTGGATGTTTTTTGGGTTTGTACCTGCTTCTGATGTAGCTGTGGCTTTGACTATGTCATTTAACTACATGCAGCTCTTTTCCCACTTGTAAAGAAAGGTGATGATGTTTTCCTTCAGAGAAAGGATTTCTGTACTAGAATTATGAAAGACAGTGCAAGCATCTGCTGTGTTGCTGCTGTGAACTCTCCTCATTGTCCTGTCCCACGTTGATCTGCTATGTGAACTTGTCACTATGAGCAAAGTGATTTAAACTTCACTAAATAAAGCAGTAGTAACTGTATTTACCCATCTTTGTCAAAAATTTTTGTACCTGCATATGCAATGAGCTCGAGGACTTGTAGCATCTATTTTTGTGATTGAAGACTTTGCCATTCTGCCTCTCTCCCCACCCCTTGTGTGTATGAGTAGTCATAATCAGAATTCCAGTCTGCACATATGGATGCATTTTGATTCTTTTAATGCTCTTTAATTTCAGTCAAGTTTCATTGCAGCAAAAGATCTCAAATCTGAGTCTATTCCATATACCTGTTCAAGATTGTAGGAGGTCGTGGTGGTTTACACTCAAAGCAGAAGGTCTGATTTTAGTCAACTGTAATAGTAGTCAACTGCCTCTGATAACTGTGCATCATTTCTATATTGCTGTAAATATGTATTTGTCTGTGATATGACTGCATATGCTGTATTTCAGGAAAAGCAGAGATTTCTGACAGATGTCCTACATGAAGTGATGTTGCTGGATGGGTTGGCCAGTTCACATCCAGTATCCCAGGAGGTGCAGCAAGCCTCAGACATTGACAGGGTGTTTGACTGGATTGCCTATAAAAAGGTGAGACTAACTAAGCTTATCTATGTGATACAGATATGTCAGTATCTATAAGAAGATCATGTTCTGTCTGTAAAAGAAATACCATTGTAAAACTACGTATGGGAAACTAATCTGTGTGGAATGGATTTGGAATATTCTACAGTGATTATAGCCAATTACATTCAACATATCAAGTGTTAGTAAATGTTATAAATAAACCTGGGAGGCTGTCAGAATTCAGTAAGAAGATTTAGGGTTTTTTATTACTATTTATTTTGTGACAGTGTTTGAATTGAGTTAGATGCTTTAAAAAGCAGAAGGATGTGTAATTTTTGTCTTATTGTCACTCTCTAGAAAACTTACCAAGGGCTAAAGTTAAATGTAAAGGTTTTTCTATGCATGAGAGTTTTTCTGTCAGCTAGTGAAAACTCTGAAGCCGTTGCTGAACAGTGAGAGTGGAGAAACTGCCTTCTGGGGTGGTCAAGGAATACGTATTAAATTCAAGCAATTTTACATTGTATTTCAATGATTCGAAAGTCTTTTGGCCAGTGTCTGCATTCAGCAGCTTCTGTGCAGGAGTGAGAGGGTTGCCATGCCCAGTGGATACAGCAGCATCTCTCCACTCAGCTGCTCTGGTCTCCAATTCTCCTGAGTCATAGGTGACACTGGATGAGTGCCTATCAGGGCATGATCCTGTAAATTTCAAGCCCAGTTACCAGATCTAGCAAACTACCTTAGGGAATGGCAATGGAAGAATTTACTTACACACCTTCATAGATGAGGAGATTAAAATAACCACTCTTTCACCTATGAAGTCTTTGTTTTCCTGACTGATAATTTGTCTGTTATTCTCTGTAGCTGTTCATCCTTTTAAGAGACAAGCATTGTCTAATAGGAAGAAACTTTCCTGACTTGACTTTGTAGCTGTTCTTTTCACTGTTTCGGTACCTTCCTCCAAACACCTGACACTCTTCTGAGGATAAATTAGAGCAAATTTAACGTATCTTACATCTTACATTGTTTCTTTCCTACAAAACCTTGTATGCATGCATGCATTTCTTACACTGAAAATCAGCTACGGAAATAAGCTCATTTATTAGATATTCAGAATATTTGCCTATTCCTCCAGCTCTCTAGTGTCTGCCAATATAAATACTGTGGTGAATAGTATGTAAAGAAAATCCAAACTGTAAAATTACACTAAAGGCTTTCCCCTGGTCAGGTGTGTGCTCAAATATTTTCAGGTGCCTCACAGCCCTTGAAACAATGAGCTCTTCTAGAGGGAAATTGTTACTGATGTTTCTGGGATGACTTTTTGGTTGTCTGTTGAGTGACTTTTTAAATTGCTGTAAAATATTAAGCTCTCAGGAATTTTTTTACGTTGACTCTACTAAACTTTGGCTCAGGACCATCAGTGAGGACTTTTCTACTGTCTTAAATAAAATATTTTTAAACAGTTTACCACTATGTACAGTATCTTTTCCCTACATTTTGAATTTTTTTTTATTCTCTTTAAACTTTTTTTTCAAATGTCCGTCTTGTGCTCCCTGAGACCTTGGATTGTCCATGTGATCTCTATTCTCTCTTCACAATTTTCTACATGATATTGAAATGATGAAACTTTCTCCCATATAACGTTTCTTCAGTGAAATGACAGTCATAGAATAGTCACTGTTATGTCATTGTCTTTACTGTCATCAGTATGGCATAAATCAGACACCATGAAACTGCCCATCTGTGCTAGACACTCAGCTGTCATTCTAGTCATGTCTTTTTCTATGCACTTCAGAAATGACCATTGAAAATGTGCTATTTAATTGCCTCGGAGTTGAATATATTTTTCACAATATATTTTTTCCACTTTCTTGTCCGTGGTGATCGCACATGTTAAGAAATCTGTGACATAAACCCCTGAAGAATGGCGTTGAGGTAATTCCACAAGGAGAGTGAAACAGACACTACAGCCTGGCAGCACACAATGTTTTTCCACTTAAACTGTTGAGGGTAAAGTTTGCCTCTTTCAAAAGCATCATACTAATCATTCTTCAGATAGAAGCATGTCATCCTCCACTAGGGCCACAAATAAGTAGAGAAAAATGAGAAGTCGTGATAGTTCATTAATAAACAGTACTGGTAGATGATTCAAGGCTCTCAAGTTGCATCAGAGAGTGCATATGTCTTCCTACTGCAGCTGAAGTGAGATAGTGTCCTCCCACGATGACGGGAAAAGTGGTTATATCCCAAGTGCAGTAGAAAATATAGCCTGTTGAACACAAGAGTAGAACTGAGAATTGTTAAATCAAAGCAAAAAGCGTGACAGCCTTTCCACACCAGAAATAACTGACAGTAGGAATCATAGCCCTGGAGAGCTTGCAGCATCAGAGGAGGAGAGAGTGCAGAAAGAGTAACATGAAGAGCAGCAATCAGCATGGAACAACCGCCTCTAATAAAATGGAGAAACAAGGCAGCTGCATCTCAAAGGGAGCAGCCAGACCCAGAGCAACCTGAGGGAGAGCTATCCCAGACAGAACTAAAGGAGTCATAGCCCTAGATGAGCAGCCACAGCCAGATAAGAGAAGGGATGAAAGGACGTGTAGAGAGCCAGATATCTGAAGTTGTTTCTGTCAACCTGCTGCATGCTTTGAAGTGTGCTGGTTGAAGACTCTGCCAGCCATCAGTGCAGGCAAGACCATTATGATGGAGTGTAGCTGTAAAAGTACCCCCAAAAGAATATGCCTTGGCAAGTGACAAACAATAATCAAAACAAGGAAGAGGATGACTAGAATAGGGAAGAATGTTCATTTTTTCCCTCCCTGTAAGCAAAATTAACCTCAGCAGTGAGATCAGTTACTGGTCCTGACTTTTAATGCAAACAATTAATTATTTCCTAAATCATTGTATATGTAACTTCCTTTTCCTTTTTAACTCTATGCCACATCTTTAAAATTTCCTTTTCCTGCTTTCTCTGTCAAGTGATGGAAGGAAGATCTGTTTCTGATAGTAATAAGGGGAAACCATGCTCCCTGCTTCCCCTCAAAAGCAACATTCTGCATTAGGAGATCTGTTCAACTAAAACTTTACACAAAGAAAAATGCACAGCTTCCCTGTATTCTGGCAAAGGAGATTTTAAGAAATTGAAAGCAGTGGCTTGCTCACCCTTTTGAGTGTAATTCTCTTTGAAAATTTACAGTGTAGCATGTTCTGCAAGAATGTGGAAGAACAGGAGGGCTAATGCAGTCACTGGAAAGGCTCTCTAAAAATGTCATTCTTTTTACTTCTGTTCCTCAGATACTGGGAAGGACATTCATACTGCAAAATAAAAACAAAATGAAACAAAACCCCCAAACCACCACCCCATATTCTCTTAAGGAATAGTAGTTCTTAAGAAAGCCAGTTCATGAGTGCAATGAAATTGTGATGATGTGCATCTATGAAGTGACAGAAAAGTGAGAGTAAGTCATTAACAATGAAAGAAATAGTAGATAAATCCTTATAAATTGTAAAATAGGTTTGATTTTTAATGTTTGTTTTAGTTAAATTGATAATATAAGGTGGTGTCAGACTAGTTGAAAATCTTAAAATACCATAAAGATGGCTTTGGAACCCACTCGCTCACCACGGTATGAAGGGAGAGCTTTTTGTTCTCCCTAATTTAGCTATGCTGTTGTCTGTGAGCGCCATTAAACCCAAAGGGTGCACATTTGTGTGATGCTGGTTTTTCTTCCATGACTTGTGAGTGCAACAGGTCAGTGCCCAGATTGCAGAAGGTGCTTTCAGGAGCCATTTGTTCCTAATGCATTGTAGAGGAAGTATCTTGTAATGAAAATAATGTCTTTCTGTTTAGATAAAAAGGCTGTAGGTTGTTACTGCTCCCAGTATCAGAGTCATTGAAATGCAGTCAGTGATACCAATAGGTTCAAGTTCGGAGCAGCCCCAAGAGTGCCTGTCCTATAGTATGGAGGCTGTCCAGTTCAGCCGGTGGGTGCCAATGCCTAAAGCTAGACAGGTGCTTCAAGATACTTAAAATACTTCTCTTAATTCATCTTTGTACCATCCTGACTCAAGCAGGAGCAAACTGTCTTTAACCCTTTACGCTGGTTAGTGTATGCTAGGTATTATTTTCTGAAGAAGACACATGGAAACTACTGTGTGGGATATATGAGCAGCTACACATGGACAATGCTTCAGTAGTGTTATGTTCCCCACACCAAGGACAACTGTATAAGAGTTTGACTGGAAATAATAAAGACAGTGCACAAATGTTAATAAAAAGATTTTATTTTAAAGAAGAGCTCATTAAACTAGACTGCTCCATCAAGGTAGAGTTATTGGGAAGGCACCACCGGTTGTGGTGCAAGCCTTCTGCCTGTTCCCCATGGAAAGGCAGTGGCAAATGGCAGCTCCCCAGGGCTGGAGGAGATGATCAAAGCTGAAATGGCAACAGTGGGTCTAGACACTGTGTCCTACCATCCATCCTTCCCCAACAGGAAGCCATTAAAAGGAACAAAATAGTGCATCTGAGTTTCAGATGTTTTCGTGGCTTAAAATAGAGTGTTCATAAAGACAGGTGTACATGGAGGTACATGCCCTTGCACTTGCACTTGCACTTGACATGCGCTTGCCTTTTCTGCTTCTCCATTTCTGCTTTATAATGATCATTTTCAGCAAAGGGCAAAGCAGAAAGTTACAGGTGTTTTCTTTTTTTTTCCCTGAAGGAGTCCAAAAAACAATGCTTGTGTACAGGCAAGGGCTCATTTTGCTGATACACATCCTAGTTTAGATCAATAACAAAAGAGCAACAGTTACAAATGTTAAAGTAACTTGGAAGAAATTGCAAGAATTAAAAATAGAAAATAAAATGGAGGTAATGAAATCGAGTAAAAGGAACAAAATGCTTGACATAAGAATATGGTCAATATTTTGATCAAAATATGATCCTGTAGGATTTCTATTCAAAAAGGGATTTTCTAGAACAACCTCTGGCACACTGTTTTGTTGTTGTTGCTGTTCTTTTAAAAGGTATGTTTAAGTACTGGATAACTTACAAAGCTAAAAGGAGATATTATAAAAGAGAAATTAGAATGACAGGTTTAGTTATAGATAGTTGCAAATCAGTCTTAGGCAAATGGATTGAGATTCTTATGTGGTATTTAGTGAACTAAAATAGAATATTAATTTTTCTTGAATATTTTCATATAAAGGCAGTTAATAAAAAAGTATAACGTTTCTTTGTCCTTGTCCTCAGAACATGTAAGGGATTTTGGTGGTGAGGCCAAGTAAAACTCCTGTTGTAATTTGAGTCACAATAGCATTTTATCTGGGCAATGGATAACATTTTATTATTCAAGGAAAATGATGTGACAATATCCAGCTGAAGAACATGATTAGTTATGGTCATATACCCCTGAATTTTCTTCTTTGTGTCATGTTCCTAAAATTTGCAATGGAATTTATTACTAAGACAAGTATTTCACCAAAGCCATCTTACTATCTGGCCATTTTGGCATTATCCAGCTCTAGAACAGCTGTGTTTGTCAGAATAGAAAATGATTATGATTTCCAAGTGAAAAGTTCTCCTTGAATATAGTGTTCCTTTTTCAGTGATGTTTTGGCATCAGATAAGTGGCCTTTCATTGTGTAAAAACAACATAAGGTGCCTTTATGCATCTTCGAGGATTTGATAAATACATTACAGGCTTGTAGGTGTATTTGCTGATTTGAAAAATAATCATTTACCCATGCTGTTAATGAAGTTTTAAAAATAGTGTAAGTTTATTTTCTTTATTAAAATAAATCCTGGTTTTGTTGCTGAATATTAACAGCATGTTAATTTGTGAGTGTGCACTGCTTGACAAGCAAATATCAATTGGAAATTCTGTTGCTTTAAAAAGTAAAGAAGATTAATTAACTGACTTTTTTTTTTTTCCCTAGACTGTATCATTAAAATCAAGTAGGGATGGTTTTGTTTGGGCTCCCTTTAATGAATGTAGTCCCTTAATTTTTAACCGTTGTTGCCAAGTGCAGGGAAACCAGTCAGAGCCACAATCAGCCAAGTACATAGTTGTTCAACTCTATGTGTGTAGGCTGTGGAATTTAATTTGGGTTGCTTGTGTGCGTAAGGAACTTCAGTGCATCACTGACCGATGGCCTGGACGAAGACCCTTGGGATAGTCTCATATAGTGACATTTTGTAGCAGTATGCTGCATAATTAGCACATACCTGTCTTCTTCCTTACTTCTTCTAATGGCTTTTGTGTGGGTTATCCAAAGACAAAGCCTCTAGGAATTAATTTAAACATTTTACATTTCTGTCACAGGGAGGAAATCATAGGCACGTGTTTACTCATTCAAACAAATATGTTCTGTTATCCTAATCAAATAAGGAAGCATTTGCACTTATCAAATTCACTTGCATTAAGCTTCATTTTTTTCATGTAATATTTGGAGGTGCCATTGGAGAATACAGAAAATAGCTACGCTGTTGTATTACAGTGCTCAGTTTCTGAAAATGAAAGAGGAATTCAGTGCTGGTGACTCATGATACAATCTAATTAATTCCCTGAAAAGAATTTCTCAGTGGGTACTTACGCAGTTCTCAGAGATGAGATATTTTTGATAGAGGCAGCTGAAGAATTCCATAGAAGCCTTTGCAATTATCTCTGCTCTTACAACTTGATAGAAGTACTTTAGCAAAGGTCTCTCTAGAGCCTGCAACAGGATCATGTTGTAGCTGATGTCATGAATAGGACACTCTTGCTCCATAATTGTCAGAGTAAGGCCACGTAAGATAAAAGACTGTTCAGATGATAAAGGTAGGAAAGTAAAATACATTTCAGCATAACCTTCTGAGTGGGAGCTGAGGAATGGCTGGACTTCTGCGTTGTGGGAAAATGAAAAAAAGAAGAGTATACAGTGAGTATGTTTGCTTAAGGGAACAGAGCTGAAGTGGAATACCTGGGTTTGAAAGTGGTGTTCAGTTGTTCATATGGGAGAATTCAGTAAATTCAGTGTACTGCATGTAATGTAACACAGCACGTCAGTTAACCAAGTTTTTAAATAATTCATTTACATACATATACCTCTGTCTAGGTTTGAGTAAATTCTGCAGTTGTGACTTAGTCAAAACATATTTCTTTTTATTAAATGTCTCCAAGATTTAACAGATTTCATTTTTTAAAAAAATTTTATATAATTCTTTTTAAAATGTCACGTTTTTGCTACATGTTTGATGTATATTATTCTTTGACTTTAATTCATGCTGTGTTTTTCCCAATAAGCTAAATTTCATGGGGTATCCAGCTGTGGTTGCTTAGTACCAACTAAGAATGATTGTTTTGAAAAACGTGGCTTGGATATTACTTGTTGGCTAGTGTTCACATTAGCATGTGCATTCTTTGTATAAGTGCTTGGTAACATGCTCTTCTAATATTTGACATGAACTTAGACTCACAGAATTATCCAAGATTTTGAGAAATAAAGAATAATGTTTGAATTCAGGAACTTTAAGCTGAAATGAAATTATACTCACTTACTTAAGAACCCATTTGATTGTGGACATCCTTAGGCTTCTATTTGACAGAGAACTGTAAAAATATATTCAACATTAAAAAGAAAAAAACCCAACCTGATTTATGCTGATTTTATTACGTTTGCAGTTGTAAAAGAAAATCCTTCTTTGTACATTTCATGAAGAAAAGATAAGTTTCAACCAGTACTTAAAACACATTAGCCGAAACTTGGAAGTTCTTCTGTGTTCTTAGGTGATTCTGATGAGGTACTGTATGCCTGACTTGACTGTATGCAACAGGTACGGCTCTGGTTTATTTAGTGAGGGACCACATCATGGTCAAAGTGTTGAGATTTTTAAGGTTCTACCAGGGGAGTGCAACGAATTTTTTGTGTTGCATGTTCTTGCTGAAGAATGGGTTCGTTCCCATGCTCTGTTTATTCTTTGTAACAGATAGTAGGTTGCAGGAACTTGCAATTTGAGGTAGGTGTGTGGAAACGCTAGCTAAAATGACTGTTAGTTGTTAGAAAGTCTGCAGAGCTGTGTGGCATCCACTTGCACCTTCTGAGGGTAACCAGATATGGAGCTGCAGAACTTTTGGCAATGAGATGTAGACCATCCTAGCAAACAGTTGCTATGCCAGAGTGATGTACAGAAAATGCTCCAGGGGATGCCCTGGGAGCTATAGGCTGATGAGTTGGTCTGCCTTCTCCAGTGAGATGGGGACTCTATAGGGTATAAAGGGTGAGCATATGGATTAATATGTTGATCTTGCCTAGTCATCACTGCTGCAAAGGGGAATTCACTCTTACTATCCATGTGGAGTTCTTGATGGGAGAGTGAGTAGACAACGGATTTAAAAATAGTTTTTGACAAGGCATGTTGCCTATAGCTCAGGGTAAATCATTTAAGGAGAGAACTATTTAATGTGTGTGTACTGTGACTGATACATTAAAAACCACCAATACTAGTGTATATCAGGTATATACTAGTAGCCATGAAACTTTGTATATCGATTCTCATCTTAAATCAGGAGGTCTTCATGAAAGAATGATGCCTTTGTGTGTGCCTGTATGTGGTCTGAGTCTTGTTTTAATCAGTGAAAATGGAACTGATTATAAGAACTTACTATTGATAACAATAGCTCTAACAGTATGAATAATATTTAGTGTAATTGAGGCAGAGGATAGAGTAATTCACATTTCTCTTAGCTAGAGAGAAAGTAACCTTAATCTTGAATTGCAGGTGTATCAGCACACAGAAAAATTACCTTCTATTTGTGTCCCACTGTTTTTGAAAAACAAGTGGTGTTATTACATATTAATCAAGACTGATTTTGAACTGACTACTGCACAATAGAAGAAAGTTAATAAATCACCTGTATTCAGTGTTGGTTTTGGTTTTGTTTAGTTAGTGAGAAGAAAAAGCAAAATGGATGGGTGGAGGTTTTGTGGAAAATTGACGTATTAAATTTCTGTTTTAGAACCTCAGTTATGTAATTTTTTGTGGTAGTCTAGTGTTCCCCTCCTCAACATCTCACTCCCTGCTTACACCTTGGATACCATGGGGGTGTTTTTCTTACCAGGATCCTTCCTGATTTTAGTTTTTGTGTCACAAAAGCATTTTTATGAACTAGATCAAACAGCTTTAATTCCTAAAGAAGGATGGCAAGGTGGAAATTCAGTGAAGAAGAGATAAATTGAGGTCTGTGTAATTACTATGATTGATACCTGGTGTTATGTGATGTAAATTGATAGGTAAGCCTGCAAGATGCTGTATCAGCCTGCGCAAACTCAAGGTGTTTTTCCACTGTTGACTTTTTCATATTTTTTAATGTTGCTTTGTAATTTACAGGGTAGAATATCTTTGGAGAGATTGATGTCATCTCACTTGAGATGTTCACCATGTAGACACCTGCAGCTGAGTAGTCATTTCACCTCCCTGTATCATCAGTGAAGATAAACAGGCACCTTTAGGGTGAAATTCATCTGTCCTATTTTAGATGCATATCTTTGGATGAATCAGGGTGAACTGATGTGCTTGCTTCTCTCTCCTTTGCCTTTAAAGGAGGTCTAGGCAGCTGCCTCAGCTGTGTACAACTGAGTAAGCATCACTTAGCTACAGTGTAGGCATTTGCAGTCAGATGAATCTCAATCCTATGGTTAAAACCAAAACAACGAAACACACAAAAGCACAACTAAAAAGAAATAGAAGTTGATATTGCAGGAAAAAATGACAAATTTTGTGGGAAGGAGGATGGAAGAGCTGTGTGTTTGCCAGGTCAGCCGATTATGATCTCTTTTCCTTCCCCCACTCTAATGCATTTACAGAACAACCGATTATTTTGCCCTTAAAAAAAGTCAGCTGTAGGTCATGGTTTCTGTTTTGTGTTGCTGACATTTTTCTCTCATGAGAACGTTTTAGAATAATGACATACTTTTTGATTCTTCAAAGAATAATGCTGAAGGAGTTCCTAGCTTGTTTCTATGTCTTCACACATGGTCTCTTGTCCATGCCTGTTGGCTTCTGCATAACCCTATGTGCTGCTTTGCTGGCTTTTATATTGTTCCCTTCCCTGCAACTGCTTCACCAGTTCTTTATTTCAAGTGCTTTTCTTTGCTGCCTGTTCAGTATAGAGCATCTACCTTCAGCTAAGAAGCACTCTGCCCTCTCTTCAGGGCCTTCTGTCGAATACCTAGCCTTGCTAGTCTTCTTATGTAAAAGTACTCCATGTAGAATAAACCAAGATACGATATATGTTATTTGACTATAGATGCAAAAGGATCATGTCACACTGGTTTTGTATCTCCACAATTCAGGAATTCCCCCAGAATGGGGAATCAGTCTCTGTATGGCCTTTCTGGACAGTGCAGTTGAATTAATCTCACTGCACTTTGTCTGTGGTGCAGATGTGTACGTATGAGCTAGTCACTCAAGCCGGCTTTTGGAGTGAATTAGAAGAGATGGGTGCTTTTAGAGCACAATTCCCCTGATCTGAGGCTTACTTTAAGATTAGATAAAGTGCATCCAGAGGTGACTGGTAAAGCCCATTGACTGTAAGGGAAGTCTAAACAACTAAAGTAATTACAGTCACAGGTGCTGCAGATGGCTGCATTGAATCAGATGTATCACTTCCTGGGTGGCTCTGTAGCAGTACTGTTTTGTATGCAGTAGTCATGTTTTTGTGGGCTCATATATAAGACTTAATTTGTTTCCTGTTAAACAAAATTCCATTTGGTACAATCTTTGGTAAATGATTACAAGATGCAAGTTGCAAGCGAAACAATTAATTAAAGAATTCAAGTATAATAAAATTGAGACATTCAATAAGTCATAGAATTAAATTGACTTACAGTAGTTGTGATCTGTTGTGATGTAAGAGGGTCAAGATGTAGGAGTGGGTCTTTAAAATTAGTTAAAACTAGTCTGGGATCAAGGATGCAATCACATTATGTTGGCATGGAGAGAATTAGACTGAATACCTTAGCTTGGCTCTGCATTTTATAGATTTCAAAGACATGTTCAGTTTACATATAAAGGAATTCTACTCCTAATTTTGGTTGTGGATTGTCTTTACCATGTTGCGAGTGTACAAGTTTCTTCAGGGGAATAAAACCCATAAACTTCCATCCCTTCAGGCAGTGTTGTCTCACTGTCCATGAGTGAGTCTTTTCCCAAGAGAGCTTTGCGAAAAAGAGCTGTATGCACTTAATTTCCATGAAGTAGACAACATATTCTACTTTCCTTTCCTATAGCAGTGGAGTCATGATGCTGAGGCTGAGGAAGCTTCAACTGTGTCATAGGTTATATGAGGAGCGTGCTGGGTGATCTTTGGCAAATGATTTCACTAGGGTGTGCCACAGTTTCCTTTTAATTTGCAGAATATTGGCATTAATCTTACAGAGCACTTGTGAGATCTGCTAATGAGCAGTGCTTCACCAGACCCAGGTAGTGCCATTAATCATTGGGTGAATAACTAGTGTGTTTGTCTGAGTAGACATATTAAGATAGGATACAATGGCTTAAGGTGAGTCAGATTTTACACTGGCAGGAGCTAGGTATGTTTTTTGAATAGGGAAGAATTGCTTTCCACTAGACCTCTTAAACCAATGTGTTTTACCTCTTGACAAGATACTGAGTCATCCACTGCCTGGAGGAAAGCACTTAAATCATCAATAAACAGTCATTCTGCCCAGTAGGAGAGGTAAGTTCGCTTCTCGAGCCATCCTGTGTTGTTCCTCAGTTGGACAAATGTTGGAAGAGCAGGTGGCTCTGAGAGTGAAGTGGGGAGCAGACTCCTTGCATGTCAGGGTGTTCAGAGAGCGATGCTGATTGGTTCCGAAGCGCATCTCCTGCAGCAGTACAGATTTATTGGGATTTTTCTGTAGGTTTAGGTCTAGGTCAGAGAGGCTTTCAGAAGGCATGGCAGCATAACTCCTCTGGACTCCATCTAGTGTGCTGCTTGCCAGGTGGGTTCGCAGTGGGAATGTCAGCACACTGGGCCATTCAGGTGACCCCAAAGCTATGTATTTTGTTTTTCCTATAATTGAAATTACTGCACATACCTTCTTTACATCCCGTTACCCTCTGTTTAGGGTCATCTTCCAAGCTCCTCCTTTTTGTAAGCCACTCTTCTTTATGACAGTTGCTCTCTATACCTCTTGCTTTTTATCCTTCTGTCTGCAAACCTGTTTTGCTTCCTCTCTAGTCAGAGTGCCAGTGTTTGCTGCCTTATCCTTCCCTTCCCGGAGCTGTGAACTTGTTGATAGCTTCTGCTCTTCTTATGAACGTATCACTGTTCTCTGTTCTACCTACTGTCAAAAGTGCAAGAAAGGTGAAATGAATGGTTTCCTCCCATTTCTTTTCCCTCCACACCACGAGTTTCATTTGCTCCTGTTTCTTCTCCCATCTCTCCAAGACACTTTTTCCCCTCTTAAGGTTCTCTTGTTTTTTTAATCCATTCCCTTCCTCAAACGAGTCAAGAAAACATTTGCTTTCCCTGAGTGGGGAAGATGGCCATACTGGGACAAGCCTATTCTGGAAGCCGTCAGTAGGGTTTCTGGGTTTCCTGAAGGTAATTAATTGGTAGAAAGTACTTCTACAGTAGCTGTGAAAACGGATCTATCTTGAGAGAATAGTCCTGCCTTTGTGCCTTGCCTCTCCATTCAGTCTTTGCTTGCTGTTTTATTTTGTTTGCTGTGTAAAGGCCAGCCATAGTCCATCCAACATGTGTCTAAATGTTACCTGTGAGAGGAATTCTAAAATTTCTTTACATGTGTATGATAGTTCTTAGTTTCTGTATAGAAAAAATACTCTATGGGCAAGATTATATGGAAGTATTTGCTTTCTTACTTTTTACAGAAATCAGTAGAGTCAAGGTGCTTATATAAATATATATCTTTTGTTACTATGTGAAATTTAAACTGTGAAAAAGAGACAAGGGCATCCTGGAATATTAAATAGTGAGTAGGAAAAGGTATGTGTGATGAATGGAAAAATGTCTTCTTGTTGAGGATTTTGTCTGTTTTATGTTTTTTTTGTTTCTGCTACAGATGTTTTGGATTGCCCTCCCCAAGTTACTTACAGAATAAGTAGGATTTATCTATTTATGAGATTTTTTAAATCTTCTGTTTATCTGCTTAAACAGATTTATCTGCTGTTTATCTGCTTAAATGTCTCTGAGAACTTTACTCATTCTGTTCCTCTAGTAATATAAGGGCAATAATGTTTCCTGACCCATGGTCTTGTCTGCTCAGGTAATAATCTGTTTTGAAAGGCACTATTTCCTATTCTGCTATGGGTTCCAGACATGATTTGTCTTCCAGTAAAATTATATACCACCGTAACAACACATCCTAGTGTTATTCACTATTCACTTCCTAAAAGCACCTGCAAACATCTCCTCAATTAATTTTTTTTTTGCCTCAATTACTCTGCAAACTATGTAATATTTGTTGCTGCTGCCTATATGAAGGCCTTGTGTTTTCTTACAACTTAATAATAATTTACAAATATTTTTGATTTTTGTCATTATTTCAAATGCTTATTAGAGATAATCCATTCAGTACCTAAAAATAGTCACTGTATTAAAAAAACAGTGAAACATGTAAAATTATCTAAAATTGACAAGGGTTAAATTTCCAGACTACCCTGAACTTTAATTAAGCAGGAAAAGACATAAAGTCTTGTTTTGAAAGCTGAAGCTGGATAAATTCAAGTAAGTGAAACTAGATACATTCCAATTAGTAAAAAGGTGCATAGTTTCACTGTGAGAGTAAATATTAGTTGTGACACATTATATATAATACTGTGAAACATTATTCTGTTCTTGAATCTTCTAAAATAGGTGCTATTGTGTAAAGAGGAGCAATAAGGATTTTTGCCTAAATTACTGCCTGCTCTCTATTAATGCAGAGTAAATGTTGTAATAGTCCTTTCGGCTTTAGAATCTAAAATTAAATTTAATTTAGAATTAAATCTAAAATTAAAAGTAAATTTTTGAACCTATGAAATGTTGCTCCTTTTTTTATTATTTTCTAATTGAGTGTTAACCTAATTCCTGAACCTTCATCTCTAGGTGAGGTTGTTGGGTTCTAGCATCGTGTTTTCTTAAAGCCTTTAATTCACTGACTTGCAATCACAAGTGTCCTCCCTCTCGTATGGTGATCAGTACTAAGTGTAACATTTAAATACTGGGATTGGAAGACTGGTTGTCTTGAAATTATATTGCAAAGTGGGATATTATAGCTAAATGGTCAAATCAGATCTGTGAAGTTATTTCTGCTTGAAATAGAGCGCTTGTGCAAGGGGAAAATACACAGCAATTGTGCTTCTGAGAGAGAGTGAGGAAACACAAAAAAGATGCTTGAAAAAAAGCTACTCTTGCAAGTATCCGTCTGTTTCTTGCAGTAAGTACTGAGAATTAGAATCACCTGTCTTTTAGATCTCTATGCTTTGCCTGAAGGGGAAAAGGGTAAGAACTGCTATAAGTAGAGAGAGTGCTATACAGAGAAAGAGTGCTATACAAGTACTTACCTCTTTGCATGACAGTCTGGAAAATAACCTGACTATTAATAAGCCAAATATATATATATATATATATATATCCACATCTTAAAAAATTCTTATGGAAATTATTCACTTTCAGTCATCAGATATTTACAAAGGGATTTCGTAAATATATATCTGATATTTATTTACATCAGGCTTTTACAAAGGGAAGTAGTATCACTGAATCCTGATGTACAATAGTGTAATGGAGATAAAAATATTATGAATAATCACTGAGGTAGAATTTGCAGTGGACACTATTTCTTTGCTCCCATTTAAAACTGGGCATTTCTGTTGAGTACATAGAAGGTTGGGGTCAGTCAGCTGGGGAGCTAACATGAATTCATTCTAACATGAATGCTCCAGCAGTGGGGAGAGTGTGTTTTATGACCTGCGCCTTATTCAGTATATGGGGCAGGATATTAACAATATCACTTTGCCTCCTCACTTTTCCTAGTAAGCATTTGCATTATCTTCTCTCTCTGTCTTTTTCATCCTAGCACAAATAAAGATTGTATTAGTTACAGGTTTCCAGGATATTAGCATTGGGTGGAAATGCCTGATTCAGTGTTTTTATTGTGTTATATTGACATTCAAAACTGGTAACTTTGTTTCTCTATTATTTCCCATAGGGTGCAGCTCTGATTCGAATGTTGGCTAACTTTATGGGTCACTCTGTGTTTCAAATGGGCTTACAAGTAAGTAAAGGCATTTCTGTCTTTGTGTAGATGTGTATTTCCAGCAGTTTCTCTTGCTGTCTTTTTTCTTCTGAAGCTGTATTTGCAACAATTTGTGGAAATGTTTCTTTACTTTTGGATCATCTGAGGTACCACTATGTCCCTGAAGCTAAATGTGATTGAAGATGCACCTGTATTTCTTGGTGTATGAAGTGATTGCACTTTAACTGGCATACAGTTTTGTGTAGATTGCCACATAAAAGCCATTTTATCCATGTAATAGCTATGCGAAGGACTAGCTGAGGAAGTAGCTACTTCTCTTCACCTGCATTTGACTGCTGGTCTAACAAATAATAACAATATAAGCCAGCTGGAAAATAAACAGCCCTAAAAAGAATAATGCTTTTTAGGTAAATATTTTTGCCATCCCCTCCTCCATAGGAAAATCCTTGAGCTTTATTTTTACCTTTAATAAGCATGGAGTGCTCCCTGCCTTAACGATGTTTTGGAAACTCACTCAGTCTTTTCAGAGAAATTTAAAGAGGTAACATTTCTATACAAAGAGAAAGAAATTCAACATGCTGATTACCAAGGATGAACTCCTTTCAGCAATAATTCAGCACAAATGAGTGTTTCGTAAACTATTTAAAAACAAACAAGCCAAAGCATAAAAAACAATGCGATTCCCCCTATTCCATTGAAATCTGCTTGAGTAAATCATGTTACAGGCAGCTGTGATTGATGAATTATGTATGATGCAGCCTGCTACTTAGAAGTGTCCTTTAAAGTAAATTGATGTTCACCTGAAATACAATTATGCTAAGTTGGAAGGAGCAATCAATCTTATCTGTTCTTAGTAAGCTTTTCATTTTGAAATTTAAATAAACTATGTCTAGGATCAGGTCATTTTTTAACAGAATAATTCTACCTCTAACCAAAATAAATTGGAAGATAAAATATAAAACAAAAATTAAATGCATGCATTGGTCATGTCAGAGAGGTGTTTTCCTTGCAATGGCAATGAAAGGAAACTTGCTGAGGGAATGCAGCTTTTTGGAGAGTTAATAGTATATTCAGGGTTTGTAGCGTAACTTACTCATGGGACCCAGCTTGATCATTTTCTTAGTTGTAACACCAGGTCAGATCAATTATACACATTTCTCATCCAGATGAGAACTCTTTAAATCAAAAGTTTCCTTCATAAAGTCATGTGTATGTCAAGGATAAAACCATCCTGTCGTTTAAGCCAGTAAGACTTCTGTCCTTAGTCCAGCAAACTCCATATTCCAGCCAGAAACTTTTGCCTGGGCAATCCATTCATAGAGAAATTCAGTAGCACTTTTTCCCAGTGAAGTGTGTCACTCAGGGTTTTAGAAAGGAAAAGTTTTAGTGTGTACATCTTAAACCCTGTTTTTTCTGTTTTCTTCTATGTTTGCCTGAGAATTAACAGTGTGCAAGTTATCTTGAAATAGACTGAGAAAAAAGTTCAGATCAAAGAATAGCTGTGCAGGGATTAATCATAATTACCATAAAGTTGTAATGGAGCTTTGTTTTTTGATTTGAATGGTTTCCTATTATTTCTGCTTTTCACTGGTTTGGCTTTAAATAGAAACTGTTCTGTTTGCTAATGAAAATCTGGCGAGTGAAAGTCTTGGCATCAGTTCAGTAGGAAGATGATGATTTTAACCAAAACCAGTTTGAAATACAGATAGAGATTTTCTATGTGTATGTCTTCAAGCTGAACAAAACAAAACATAAAGTTCATAGGCTTCTTCATAAGCTACAAATGATACGGTTGGAAATATCTATCAGTCATTTAATTCTTTGTATTTTGCGAATCTAACAAAATACTGTTCCTGCACTGTACGTTTGGGAGGCTACAGCTTTGCTAATGAGAAGGGAAACTGGAGGACTAATTTACCCTTGCTCTCATGCACTGGTTTAGGCATTTTAGCTCTTTAACTTGGTACCATCACTTGGATTTTAAATTATATTGTCTTGAATCCTGTTCTAACATGCAATTCTAATGTTCAACTAAATGTCCTTTCTGCAGGATAGCTGCAAAATCGAGTATTACTACTATTTATAAATCTCTTCAAATAACAAATACTCTGAAAACGCGCTTGATGGTTGATTCCTCGTGGGTTATTCTAATGGCTTGCTGAGTAACTGAGTTCTGAAAGACCTCCACAGCCAGTTTTTCCAGGAGAATGCTGTGGGAAGTGGTGTCAAAGGCTTTAGTAAAGTCTAGGTAGATAAAATCCACAGCCTTTCCCTCATCCACAAAGTAGGTCATAGAAGGGAATGGGGTTGGTCCTTTCTTACAGCATGCTGGCTGGGCCTGACCCCCGGTTGTCTCGCGCATGCCATTTGATGGCGCTCAAGACAATCTGCTCCATGACCTTCCCTGGCACTGAGGTCAGGCTGACAGGCCTGCCATTCCTTGGACCCTCCTTCCAACCTTCTTGTAAATGGGTGTCACATTTGCTAACCTGTGGTTGTCTGGGACTTGCCCAGTTAGCCAGAACTACTGGTAAATGATGGAAAGTGACTTGGTAAGCACTGCTGCCAGCTCCCTCAGTACCCTTGGATGGACCTTGTCCTTTCCAATAGACATCTGTGTATCTAAGTGGTGTAGGAGATTGCTGACCATTTTCCCTCAGATGTTTGGTGCTTCAGTTCTGCTCTCTGTCTCTGTTGTCCAGCTCAGGGGTCTGGGTACCCAAAGAACAACTGGTCTTACTGTGAAAGACTGAGACTAAGAAGGCATTAAGTACCTCAGCCTTTTCCTCATTCTTTTTCGCTATGTTATTCACCATATTCAGCAAAGGATGGAGATTCTCAGCCTTCTTTTTGTTGCTAATATATTTATAGAAACATTTTTTATTGTGTTTTACAGCAGTGGCTAGATAAAGTTTTACTTGGGCTTTGGCTCTTCAAGGTTTCTGCCTGCATAACTTCACAATGTCCTTGTAGTCCTCCTGAGTTGTTTGCCCCTTCTTCCAAAGGTCATAAACTTGTTTTTTTTTTAATCTGACCTCCAGACAAGGCTCTCTGTGCAGCCAGGCTGGTGGTCTTCCCCACTGGCTTGTCTTTCAGCACATGGGGATGGCCAGTTCCAGCATCTTTAAGATTTCTTAAGTATGTTCAGCCTTCCTGGACTTCTTTGCTCTTCAGGCAAAAGCCCAAGGGGCTATCTCAACCAGTGTCATAAACAGGCTGAGGTGGCAGTTCTGATGACCCTTCTCCTTACTTCTCTAAGAATTGAAAACTCTTACCATTTCATAATTGCTGAGCCCAAGACGCCCTCCAGTCATCATCACCCACCAATCTTTGTTCACAAATAGGAGGTCCAGCAGGGCAGCTTTTCTAGTTGCCTTGCTCACCAACTGTGTCTAGAAGTTAACTTCCACACACTTCAGTTGCCTCTCCACTCTATTATATTTCCAGTATTAATATTATTTAATTTCTTTTTAGTGTATTAGCTATGTCCTTAAGTGTTTAACAGATGATCAAAATGAGTAGTCATGTAGTCATATTAAATTAGCATAAACCAAAAAGAGTAACTCTTTGTGTTTGCATTGTTTGTGTTTTCATCAAAATCAAGGCATGATTCATTGTCTTATTAAGAGCTAAAGAATTAGAGCTTTTATGTAAGAGAAACTACAACAAATAAAGTAACCTTTGGGTTAAGGAGAGTGAAAAATAAGGTTTAGAGCAAGAAGCAAAAAGGATTGCTACCTTTTTTGTTAATTGCCTGTTTTTTCTTAGTCACTTGGCATGTGGACTTCTTGTAGAGCAGGTTGAGACAGCTTGGGGTAAAAAATCCCTTATTTGTCGAAGAAAACAATCAATTGTATTAAAAAGAAGAGAAAAGTTGATGGAGGAGAATGGGGCTCTTTGGTGGATATTCTTTACCAGTGAATATGATCTGAAGGAAATTTACAAATGTGCACGTGATCCATAACACTTCAGCAAACTGTTCTGTTGAGGAGTCTGCAAGTAAAATTCTGGTAGAAATGCTCATTTTTATAGTGTAGATGTCTTTGAAGAGATTCATGTCTGTCAAGAATAACTGGCCTGTCCTATCACAGTAAATATACTTGAAAGGCCGTTCCACAATAAAGCTGCATCCAAGAGACCAGTGAAGGTATGATTTTTGAAAAGCCCTTCAAAGATATGATGTCTGGAATCATATGACATTTTCAAACAGAAGATTTAGTAACAGACAGAACATTCTCACTGTAGCACTCCATAGACAAAAGTAAAAGAGAATGTATTTCTGTTGGCTGTAATGAATAATTGAATAATGACAGTAGTAGCCACAGCTGGTAACACTTGCATATGAGAAAGTTACAGCTATTATTTTTTGTAGAAAATGTCTAATAAATCCTTCCTTCTCACAGTAGGTGATTTCTGTCTTTTTAAAAGTTCTGGCATCTTTCATGATGTGCAGTTTCTTATGCTCCAGGAAAATTCAAGAAGTGCACATCACTGAATGCCAGTACTCTTCTTAAAAAATAGTGTTGCTTTTTCAGTCAAAAAGCTATTAATCAGGTAAGACAGTGGTTAGAGTATGAAGAGGCTTGGTCAGCACCACTTGGCTCTGATTACGTTTCTGAACTGCACAGATTGATAGAGGAAGAAGCCATAAGTTGGCCTTATCATTCAGTCATCACTCAGGGTGGTGATGTGCAATACGATACTAGGTCTGTGTGAGATTTCTTCTGTAGGCTGTTGTTCCAATTCTGTGCTTGAAATAGATGGTTTTTTACATGTCTGGTGTCACTGAATTGCGTTTTTGAGAAGGTTTTACTGCTTTATGACAATGCATCTCTTCAAGTAATCAGTGCTTGATTTTTATTTTTTTCAAATTAAATAGAGAGAGAAGTACCAGTGATTTGAATGTCTGGTAGATGTGTTTAAAAAGGCACCTCTAGTGCAGTAATGAGATATTTCTGCACTGGTTTATTTAAGTTTTCTTATATTTGGTTTGATTATTTTGGAGCCTCATCTCTATTACAGTACGTTTGTCAACACTGCATTTCATTTGCTGTGTGACAGCTCATTGATCACATAGATCTGTATCCTTTTCAACTTCACTTGCTGTTATGTATGTGTTCATCACTCACTGATTTAGTGCATCATCAGCAGTTTGAATTAGTTACTGTAGGAATCTCTGCTTCTGTGATAAATTAACTGCTTGTTAGGCTTCACATTGTACATTTGGAAGAATTTTCATACAATGCTGTGGATATAAACTGTCTCTTTTGGTGCTGCAGAGTGGCCACTGTACTGAAAAAAATTAGTCAGCCTTTCACAGGAGCTGTCTGGGGCAGTGTGGTGTTCAGGCTATTAAATACAGCAAGGTTCAGATTTCAGTCACTTCCTAGTATCATATTGCTGGCTATTTAAACTTGCTTTGATCTGTACTGCTTTTTCCTGCTTTTTAGTCACCTACAATGTGCATGAAGCAGTAATGCATGGACTGTATTAACCTATTTCCATGGTATTATATGATAATCTAGTTTTTACGTAGTGTATTAAACAGTGTACCCATTTAATCTTACCTGTTTATTATATCTTTATTACCGATTCATAACAGTTAGTTTTTTGCTCTCTCTAATGAGACATCATTAGAGACTTCTTTCAAGAGTTTTCTGTAAAAACATAAAAAATCTGCAAAGACAAACAAAGAATCAGACACCTTAGGATCAAGGTCAGTGAAGCTATGAGCTGCGATGCTGCCCTCAGATCAACAATGCACATGGAACTACCTGGAGTGTTCCTTTGCTCAGTCGAAGAATGTAACTTTTGCCACCCAGGAGGAGCATCTTTACAGCTAGAGTACCTCCGGTGTTGCAGCTGGTGCATTTACTAGATATTGAGTAAAGTACTTTTCAGCTGACTCTGCACCCACCTCCTCTGGTTGAGAAAAGCAGAGTATGTGACCTTGGTGAACATCAAAGCGTCACCATGGACGTTCTGGCAATTAACTGTCTAAGTTAGTTGCTACTGTTCCCTTTATCTGAGAATTGTCAGCTGGAGAACTTGAGCATGTTAAAGGGAGGACATAAGAAGTCAGAGGAAATCTCATAGGAGCTGACATCACTGTTTTCTACACTGCATATCATACAAGATTGTTAACACCTTTCACCTTTTTTGTCCCCTCAGCATTTCTTTTGCTTCTAATTTACATCACCCTGGATTTTAGTTTACATTTGTTAAAGGAATTCAGTGTTATGGACTGAATTCCTGTAGCTTTTTCCACCGTGACTTACACAGGTCAGTAAAAGACAGTAGGTCAGTTTCTTGCATAAGAAACTTTTATAAGTTGCAGTGTCACAATATTTTTTCCTTTGAAAGTGTTAAAAATGTGTAGCATAGTAAGGGCCAGACTTGGATATCACTCCAAAAAGGGAAATTCTTCCTCTAACTCCAAGAGTATTTGAGTATACTGTGTGTATAGCAAAATCCTAATGCTTAAAGGAAAATGCTAAAGGGAAAGGAGACATGGGCTTTTTGCTTTCTGCTTCAGGGCCTGAGTCTCCTTCTGAGCTTAAGCAGCTGTGAGCTGTCGATGCAGGGAGAGAGAGGGTCTCTAGCTGCTGGGTTAGCTAAAAGTGATCAGTGCTAGGAAGAAGTATTTTCCTGAAATGAGATCACTTTTCTTCTCACCTTTAGAGCTGTGCTCCAGTGCATGGGGACAGCAGAGGAAAGGACACACTGATAAAAAAAGGTAAAATGGGGTATTTCAGTACTTTCTGGTGTTGACTGAAATTCTGGAGAAGAATTCAATCTAAGATAGAATTCAATCCAAGATGGGCTCTTTGAAGATAGGATTTCAGTTCAAACAGTTGCACTTTGCCCATATTGGAGGTCCCAGCAGGGAGACATGAAAACTGATGAGGGTAGGTGCTGCTGAACCTCAGAAGCCAGCAGTCTCCCCAGTGCCTGGGTTCAGGGCAAGCTTATGGATGGTGTTGCCTTCATTAGGAGGAAGTCGTGGTGTTCTTCAGCTTGGATAAAATGTTACTTTGCTCTGCTGCTAAAGCTTCTTACAAAAAGAAAAACAATTAATATACACTGTGTATAAACAAAGTTTGTTTTCTCAGAACACCCTTGCCCTTTATGGAGTCAGCCATGTTACAGATACTGCATAGCTATTCACTTGGCATGCCTTCAGTAAGCTGCTTCTTTTTGTTGCATATGAAATTCAGTTATGACTGTTTTCTTCTTCATTTTTATTATAGAACTTATTAAGAGGAAGAGTGATAGGTATGAATTCCCAGACAATGTCAGCAGGCTCAGCAGCTATTTACAAAAATGTTTTCTTTTGGAATAGAATTATACTGTTTTCCTGATAGCAGCTCAGTGCCAACCTTACCTCTGTTGCTACGAGGCAGCTCAGTGGATTTTACAGAGCACTGAAAGTAAAACATTTTGTGTGCGATTCTGCCACTCTTATGCAATCAGAATTTCCATTAGCTCTTTAGAAGTCAGTGGGGATATTTTCAGAACAAATATTGCAGGATTGAACTCCTAGTTAACACATTATATATATTGGAAATAAAATAACTAAATCTACTTCAGTTCAGTCTAATGGAGGACATTCAGAAAAAAATGTCCTGAATCCCTGCTGGACAAAACAGGCTGTTGTGAAAACTTTCTCCTTCTCCTTTTCCTTCTCTTTCTTCTCTTCCTCCTCCCTTTTTCTCTTCCCCTTTCTCTTCCTTTTCCTTTCCCTACATGCATTTAAAGCTAAGTTACTGTAGCTAGGTAGACACACATATAGCCAGATGTAAGGGCTAATGATTTTTAAGGTGTCTTCATTTCGCAAAATAAAAAAAGAAAAGGTCCAGCTCTAGGGACTGAATTGTATGAAGGCGTTTTGCACCATGAGAAACATTCGCTCATTGATAAAAACAACAAGTAGCTTACAAGTCAGAACTTCACTGTTGCTGCTTCCCTATCTGTTATTCACTGTTACTGTGCAAGTGTTGCAGGTCATTATGATCTAGACACAGTGACATGCTTATGGTAAGTTTTCTCGATTGGTTTATGAGCACCTTTACATAGTAAGTAGCAATAATTTCTTTCCAAGTCTGGGGTTTATGTACAGAAAATTGTTACAGAAAAGTACAGCAGAGATTTTTTGCCTGGTTAGCAATTCTTTGGCTAACTTAGTTCAAGTTAATATGGAGGAATGAGCAGCCAACTTGTAACAATTAGCCCATGCCATCCAAATATCTCTGGAAAACTTCCGTCATTCTTTTTGTGTGCACTAAGAATATATTTATTGAGCAATATGTGGTTTTGGCTTAAAGTGTATTATACAACCAGACAAGACAGAATTAAATAAATGTAAAATTTCAGTCAAATATATGCAGTTCAATTTCAGAGAGTGCTTTATTTATGTAGCATTTGTCCTTAGCTCAGTAGTTTAGTACAACTACCAAATAATACATCAAATATATTTTTCTTTAAAGCCCAGCTTTATATACTAGCAGGTTTCTTACTGCACAGCAGATGCCATCAGACTCTGCCATGCACTGAGTCTGTCGTCCATCTAACTGTTCCCTTTAGACTTCGCTTGCAAGCTGCTTTACCACCACACTGCAACTGCTGCTGCTGTGTTTCAAAATGGAACCTCCCTCCTCTTCATGTTAATAGCTAAAAGGTGAAGCTGAATTTTACAAGGGAAATAAACCTCTCAATTTAATATTTCTGATATTTTAACAAGGATTCTCAGCAAAGCAGGATGTATTTTAAAGTAGCTGGAAATTTGCCTGAATACAAATTTTTTAATCAGTTTTAGATGCCCCATTTACATTGAGCTCACAGAGTTGCACTGCAGAAGATTATTAATTGAAAAATCAAGTTCTGTCGCTGGGGGTCTGGTGCTGGTTAGCACCGGTACGCCGCGACCTTCCTAGAGAGAGCGTCCCGCAGGGAACAGCCCTTCCAGGGGCACTGGCAGCCTCCCTGGGCGACAGGTGATTTCAGCAAGTGTAGCAATCTCTCAGCTACAAGTGATTCCAGCTCTTGTGACTCAGCTCTTGGTGAAATCACCCAAGGCAAACTCGGGGACAGAGAGACAGGAGCCTCGTATGGCAGTTCCACAGAGGTAGCCTTTATTGTCCAGCGACCCTGCGAAGGGGAGGCCAGGGACGAGAACTCCGTTGTCAGGGGTATAAGCAGGGGTTTATATGGGAAAAACTGGGGGTGGGGTGGAAACCCATTAGCCAACAGGGTACAGGCTATTATCATGAAGAAACAAGGCATGTTGGGAGGTCACCATGACCCAGAGGAAGGTTGCTTATCTCTGGCTCCTCCAGGGGAGTGCAAAAGGCTCCTACCTTGAGGGCTCACAGCCCTCCACAACTCCCCCTTCTTTGTTTACTAAGAACGCCTCCCCAACAGCCTTTTTAAAGCAGCGTAAAAAACATGAAAACATAAGCAATACAATAAGAATTACAATGAAAATCCAAAAAACACCTTTAACTAAAGAAAGTGCCCACCCTTGGAGTCCCCATTGTCTGAGAAAGTTGTTGAAACCATTGGTGATTTTTTCTTCAGTCTTGATTTGGTGGACTTGATCTTTTAGCAGCTGGATGTTCTTTGAGATGGAGTCACTACTGATGTTAAATCAAAACAGCTCATGCCTTCAAAATCTTGACAGCCATGTCCATGGGCTAAGAGCAGGAAGTTGATGGCTGCCCAGTTTTGCAGTGTTGCGTTTCTGGTGGTTTCTTCATCTTGGAGGAGATGGCTAAGGGCAGCAGATGTTGCATTGGCCTGCTTGGTAAGCCAGCACCCCAGGTGATTTAGCTCACCAAAGGCTTTAGCAGCGGCTACCCAAGGTAGAAGAAGGGAGGCTGCTACCGTTTTTCCTTTACTCCAGTTGATAACTTGAGAATCACAATTTTTGTCATATTCCGTATACGATCGTTTTTGGTGTGCCAATTTGTGTGCCGAATTATTCTTTAAACCTTGGAGTATCGAAATGTTTGGGGTGAGGGCAGTAAGCTGGCCAAGGCTACAAGGACCCCCTTGAAGGTGTGAGGGGATCCCAGCCCATGCCCTGTCTCCACAGATAAGAAACACTCCCTGGGGCAACAAAGTTCCTTACAGTCATTTGAAGTTTTTCTTCTTTTCTTGTGTTGGAATGAAAATGACAGGGCCATGTTGATTTCAGTTGGCTCATTTTTGATTTACAGTACTGGTTTCTTATCAACAAGCAGCGGGTAGAGCAAAGAAAGCAATCCCGTTGATTTAATGATGGGTCTTGCCTCCTTTCTTTTACTAATTTGTTCTGTATCTCAGCCTGCATATAACAGGGCACAGGTTCTGTCTGGATCCTCTAAATGAATGTTATAGTTCTAATACCATGGATGAGATGCTTTCTACATTGACCTAATTTTTCTCCCACAAAATCAATGCTTAAACTCCCATTGGCCCATATAATGCCAGAATTGTTAGTTCTGCTGATCTGATTATTGTTAGCCTGAATGGGAGTATCATGAATTACAAAGGAAAAAGTACAAAGTAAAATGCTATAATTATGTGGCCCATTCAGCATCATTGGCTCCAGAGAAAACGAAGATTTATTTCCATGCGTGGTTCCAGTTTCACTCTTTCTGATTAGTAGTTGTAGCTTACTGTTTAGACATAATGATATAATTGCAGATATGACATGTTGACTGGATATTTTCCAGTTGCTGCTGGCTTGTCAGCATTATATCACTGTTGTATGTGAAAAAAGTCTAAATGTACCTTTTGGAAATTAAGGGCTGGAATTTCAGCTGGTGTGTGGTGATAGGATTCCACCAAGTTCCTTCCCTAGGATTTTATGTGTTGACTGAGATAGTAGCCCCAAGAGACGGCATAACACAGCTGAAGTAAATTTTTGCATGATGGCTCTGAAGTATGTTGCACACCTTTAAGACTTTTTTAAACTTTTTACCTATTTGTGAGTTTGATCTAGAAGCTAGCTAAGAAGTTCTTGGTAGTGGACATTTTAAACAGGGTTACACAAAGTTCATTCAAAGCAGCAAAAGGTGGGAATTATTGGATTAGTTAAACCTTATTGTAGCCCCACGTGGGCACTTTAAAAATGGAAGTTAAATGTTATTTCCTGTTCTTTGATTCATGATAGTGTTTTTATTGTTACTTGAAGTTACTGAGTTGTCTACTTCAGTTCTGAATGCAGTGTCTACCCATAAGTTCTAATGAAGATTAACTAATTCACTGTAAAAATTAGGTTATTGATGAGAAATGACACTACCAACCATTACTTAAATATTTGAAAAGAACATTTGAGCATTGCTTTTAGATAAATGCACTTCAAAATAAAATTTTTGTTTCCCTTAAATGTGATGCACTGATAATCTTAAATATGTTCTGGAATCACCACTGTGTATCTTTCTGTCCAGTCTCTTTCATAATACTTGGCACATACTTGGACAGGACACTGGATTAGGAAACTGCTATTCTGTTTTCCTCAATGCTGCCTCCAGTTGCTTGTTCCATCCATTCATGGCCACACAACACCACTTCATTTATACTAGTGGAAGAGTTTGGAGTCCTCCCTGGTAAACCTGATCAAGGAAGGAGGGGTGTCTTTAGTCAGGAACATTAGATTCACTTCTATACAGGCTGTTTCAGAGGTCTCGTCTGCAAAGCAGCATCACAAACAGGGGGATGGGGCCAAGGAGCAGCAAAGGTTGTGGAACATGCTTAGTCTGGCTGTACCACCGACGTATCATTGAACTGTAGCTCAAGGCAGATACAGAAATGCATTTGATGCTGTGACTGTAACAGATGTGATAATTTTAATACTAGGTAAGGACTATCTACATAGTCAGGTCTGCTATGTGCAGGGATGACCTTATACTCCTGATGTGCTTGCTATTTCAATATAATTTTGATACTGGTTTTTTGTTATTGTAAGTTGAAATGCATTTTTAGTTAGTTAAATTATTGAGTTGTGAGCAACTTTATTTTTTGTAGGAAGAACACATTTTAATGCAGTAGGAGATTAAAGTTATAGGAATAAAAACAACATTTTTGATCCTCTGGTAGAAACTGTGATGAAAATATATTCTATGACTCTAGTGTATTCCGTAGATTGGCAGTTTCTCACTAGACTGCCTGAAAGCAGTTTTGGGCACTTCTAGTAAAACAGTGTAGAAAGTGAAGCATTTGTTTGGCTTACTTCTCCAGGAAAAACCTATTTCCAATTTTTTTCTTAGCTGGCATTGCAGTAGTGCTTTGATAACTGGTCTGATAACAGCTGTTCTTTCAGTTTAGCAGTAGTTCTGCGGCTTGACTCACTGGTACAGATTAATTCTTGACACAAATAGAGTTAACCCCCAACTAATTTGCCTTACACAGTGTTGACCATGACCAGTAAGGTGAATTTACCTACTCCTTATTTTGTACCCTGTTGCTTGTTTGCCTGCCCAGCCAGGAGGGTGGTCCCTTCTCTTCCTTAAGGCTGTTTCTCCAGGGTTAGTCTGTTGTACAGCTGAAAAATATTGCAAATCTAGTTGGCTGTTTTAGCTTTTCTATTCACTAGTCTTCCTCTCTTACGGGAATCTTCACTGTTTTGTAGCTTGCTGGTAGTCCTTTACTACTGGTTCTCACTCCCTCTTTTTTGTCACTCACCTTTGCAAACCTATGCACTACCCTCTGACCCTTGCCCAAGCTATTTTATTTGAATGTTAGACAATGTCAAGCTAATATGTGATAGCCGATTTGATGTTAGCAGTTTGAAGGAAGGGAGGAAAAAGGTGCATGTTACAGTCAGAGAGTCAGCATCTGTCAGGTGGTGTCTGGTGGCTTACGATTAGGTATATAAATTTCTAGGAAAACAAACACACTGGATTTGATACCTGAAGCCTTAGAGCCTGATTTCTACCTGAACTGAATGTTTTTATTTGTAGCTTTAAATCTTCTGTGACATACAGCAGTCATGTATAAAACTATTGAACAAGAACATATTGTAGGCCGAAGGGAGGAGGATTGTGCACTGAGGAGTAGGAATGAAATACAAAAAAGGGAGGTAGAGGCAAGTCTGCTTTTCCTGAGCCTTGAGAAAGGAGGAATGTAGCCATAAGAATTCAAGATGAAAATAGTTTAGTACTTTTTTCCTCACTCATATAGTGGAATTTTCCAGTTATCTTTAGGAGAAAAATGAAGTTATTCAATGTCAATCTATTTCAGATCTCAGCCCCACTCGTAAGTCGGGAGCTGTTCCTTCAGCTGACCAATCAACTTCATACAGATTAACTGAGAAAGGAGTTTAGTCCTAGAATTGATATTTTCGTTTCTGTTTATAGATGTAAAATCTCTTCTGAAAGCAAGACACATGTTTGGAGACTTATTCTCCCTTCACACTTGTTTAACCTTTTGGTATTTATCAGTCACTACCTTTTGTTAGTTGTGAGCATTATCATGTTTGGATAGTAGGGTAGTTGATTTTTTTTGAAACCAAGAGGCTTATTTACTAGGTAATATTGCAAAGAAATGAAAGAATTTTTCCTTTTAAATAATCTCCTTTTCTTAAAAATACTTAATACAATAAAAGGTCTGCAAGCTTAATCAATACAGCATTACTGAAACCATCTTTCAAAATCCTTTAGCATTTTTCACTGTTACTACTATTGTTCAAGCTATCTGCTCCAGTTTTCAAGAAATAATTTCAAAAGCACTGAGCCTTTTAATTCTTTTTTTGGGGGGGATTAAGATTGCTATTTGATAACACATTATACTGTAGTCCAAATCTGTTGGGATTTTTGGAAAGATCTTACGTTTTGGTTGTGCAGTAAATGGACTTTGTTTTCATGGTATCACAGAGTCAGGATATTTGTTTGTTTGTTTGTTTATTTATGTAATGTTAAGAATTGCTAAAACATGTTAGAAAACTGCATTGTCTGATTAATTTTTTACTGATAGAGGTGAATGGATCATATTCCATTATTCTTTTTGGCAAGGAGTGGCTTCATGTTTTAATGTCAAGGTATTAGGAAGAATATTATAAGAGGATGCATGCTGAAAATGTAAACCCAAATGATTACTTCTGAGTGTGTGTTTTTGATTGATTTTCATGTTGAGTGACAGTGCCCTAGGGTCTGTGAACTCTCTTCCTACTTTCTCCATGACAACGAAAAAATTTAGAGGCAGCATTACAGTGAAGGAGGATGGAAGAGTTGTAGAAGCGCACTCTTGAGTCTTGAGTTGTTAAAGAGATGTTCATGCCATCTTTTGTGCTCACATGTACTGTAGAGTTATAGGTGAAAGGAAGGTGGCTAATGCATATCTCCATGCTCCAGCATACTCCTGTCGATGGAACAGCTTTTGTCGGTGATAGACTTGCAAGTTTATGATGGGAAGCAGCCTTGCAGCCAGATGGTTTTGAGCATATGTGTTTATGAATAAGTGGCTTTAAGTCACTTTGCCTCCTTTGGAGCTGTGCTGAGCACAGCTTAGATTGAGACAGCTGTGTTTTCAGTGTCATCCTCCTTTTCCATTCTTTGGCTTGCATCTCTCTTCTGTTTGCTTTGGTCTTTCTACTGAATGTACAGGCAAAGGGGTGGTTAATACTGCTGCCCTGGAGAATTACAGTGAATGAGAACATGTATTCTGCCCCTTTGCAAGCTGCTTAAGACTTAGATATGGGTCCCCAGGAGGAAAAATGGATTACATTCCTGCTTGTTCCATCCTTAGAACAGACAAGCAGGGTATGTATAGATCTTTGGCTCCTCTTTTACTACTTCCTGGTATGTACTTGATGCTGATATGTCTTTTCTCTTCCTTTTTAAGCTGAATGTCTGTAAATGCAAGAAAAAGTGAGGCTGATCATCCGGTAATTAAAGTTCAGGCAGGATCACAGACTGTTCAAACTACCTTTGGAGTCAGCAGCTGGGGTGGTGGTTTAACTTTGCAGCAGAGCTGGGAGTGGTTGGGTCTGGCAGAGTTCTCAGTATAAAAGCTGTATAAGCTCTGGGGTGGAGACACATTCCATAAAGATCTGTAAAAATATGAGTGGCCTGGGGAGAGTGAAGTGGGGAACAGTAATGCACTATGTCTTCTAATGCCAGAAATAGGAAGCAGCAGATGAAACCAGCAGACAGGCAGGCATTTGGAACAGGTACCACACAACAGATCACTGAAGTGGGAAATGCTTTTTGATAAGGTGTTGCAAATGCGAATTTGTATAGGCTGAGAAAGCAACCGGCCAAAGTCACAGAAGATAACTGTTAAATGCAAGGATACTAATCTTCTTAGGATTTCTTGTGCCACGAAGTACTGGATGATGGAAGAGCAGTTGTGGGAGGTACCACTGTATGCTTTTCTGGTTTTATACTGTTTCCAGGTGTCTGCTACTGGTTATTGTTGAAAACAACATATGAGGATAGGAATACGAGGATATCTGATGGGACCTGGTTCAGAAGCCTTTGGCTATTGTGCCTCTGGCAAGTGCACTCAGATTTGAGATTGCAGTGTAGATTTACTACTGAAAGCCTGTTTTGATGCACGGTGTCACTTAGGACTGCTTTTTGTGTAGTATGCATTTGATAACACTCCTAGTTTTATGCTGTGTTTATGGTCTTGATGCAACTTTCATGAAATAATGACAAAATTTATGATTAAGTTGTATGGTACAAGGACTGTACCAAGATGTTTTGTTTCTTATTGTATTTTCTTATTACATGGTAAAGGTTAGTGTTCCTTTTGTTTTTCTTTGTGAGATAAACAGGTTAGATTGGACAATAATAAATTTTAACTGAGTGACAAGCCACATTATACCTCTCAATCTATGTATTGGAAGGAAAAAACCCAAGCAAAACCAAACCCAAAAGAAAAGGGCAGAAGCATTTAATCTCTTCGCAGTCTTTCTGAACACAAAATGTGAAAGTCAAATATATTGTCTAATGGTAGATTGGTAAACAGGATTATTGCCTTGATGAAGTCCTCAAGTGTTCTACCCATTTTATTTTACTCTGTAATGATTCTGAAAACATCTCTCAGAAGGACCAATATATGCAGCATTTTCTAGTACTGCTTAAAATGCAGATCATGTATCTGTTGTTATTTATTTACCTTGTCCCACTTTTGTTTATTCCTGTTTTAGCTTTCTAATTTTCAATTCAACTTCTTTAGCTTCGGAAGCTATTGAATGTTTCACTGTGCCTTAAATGATTCTGTACTTTTAGACAAAATGGAAGCACAGTGTGCTATAGGTGCAGCCTGTATAATATTGTCTTTTTTCTGAGTTAGTCTCATGACATTGTTAAGACTTAGCACTGCATTTACAGAGTCAGTGTTCTCATTTAGCCTTCCTAGTCTGTGATTAAATGGGAGTTGTTGCTTGTTACTATGAGTTGGCTGACAAAAGCTAAATCTGTCACAGGTGCTACAATTTGTGTATCAGAAAATTTGCTTTCCAAATACTAATTATTCCCAAAATATCTTACTTCACACAAAGCAGAGATAACGCAGTCAGCAAATTTGTCCCAGTTTTATCATTGTGCAGTAAATTAGGGTTTGTCTTCTACCATTGTGTAAAGTGAAGATGGTAGAAATTAAGTTGTAGGAGAACCAGTTGATGTACAACCTCTGATGTGTTTTTTCACTTAATTCTCCCAGTCAAATGCTTGAAATGTGTGCTATTCAGACTATCACTGCTGAATTTCACTTTTGTGACTGAATGAGCTGTTGTCGAGGGACATGGGATGATGGGAAACAATAGTGGTGTCTCTCCAGAAGTCATTAAAAAAAGGAAGTATTTTATGCGTGAAGGACCTAGACCCAAGCTAGTCATATGCTTAAACTATTAATTTGGGAAGTTATTTTAATACAATGGAAGCTTCTCAGGAATGATCTTTCTGGTTGTTACGGGAGAAGAACGGACCTTCAGTTATGTGGCAGAATAAGTGAAAGCATTCAGTTTATAACCTCCTCAGACTCTGAGTAGGATATTGCATGAAAATACACACGTAGGTACCAGTGCACAAGCACGGAGTTGGGTTCCTGTCACATGTCCTCCACTGCTTCCTGTTGTGGAGAGCCTTTGTGATAAACTGTTACAACCCTAGTTGCCAGTATGAGGTATTTTGACATTGAAGGGCCAGGATCTCTGTAGATAAGAGTTTGGAGTTCAGATAGACTGTTGCTCAGTTAAATCTTCCGTAATGAATCCAGCTGTCATCCAAGTGAACAAATTTTTGACACTAGACAAAGCAGAATGACCTGGTAAAATAGGAACTGGAACTGTGTTTCATCAGCTTCTCCTTTCATTGCCAAGAATTACCTAGGAACCCATCCTAAGGTTAGACGTGTATTCTAAATATATATATATATATATTAAAATATTTAGCTTATAGAATGACTTACACAGAAAAGGAAGAGCATTGAATGTTGTAAATGAAATTTTCAGCAACAATTTTTGCATTGCAAACTAGCTTAAGAAACTTTATTTATTCCCTTAGGATGAACATATTGTGTATTTCCAGATTTCTAACAAATGCAAGCATTGATGTGGTTTAAGTTCTAAGAGCAGTGATGCACAGCTCTAGTTGTTTGGCTTGTGTATAGTAATACTGATTTGTATTTTTATTTTATTTCTGTAGGACTATTTAACCATTCACAAGTATGGCAATGCAGCCAGAAATGATCTCTGGAACACATTGTCAAAGGTAAAATGCTTTAATCTATTGCACTGAGGGAGAAACAGGAATTTGCTATGGTATGTTTCTTGGTGAGATCAGGAGTGAATAGTGCTTATTGAGATCTTCAAACCACAGAGCAAATACAAGAACTGATGCAAAGAAATTCCATTTGAGTTAACCTAGTGGCAACATTGAAAATATGAGTTCTGCAGCATTTCTATTCTTTGTTATGTTAGAATATATTTCCCTGCATATGCTATGTCACTGATGTGCAGTGAAAGATACTTCATGGAATCTGCTGTCATTGACTTCAGTGGCAGCACACTGAGACCCATAAGCTGGAAAGCACATGAAAGTGCCAAGCTTTGGTGTTTCCATCATGTGTGTTTGTGATTTTGTATGGAGTTAAGATTTTTGCAAAGGACAAATCTATTACAGCTTTAAAGTTTGGTGTAAACAGAGAACTATTTACTGTAACATTTGGCGTGCTGTAGAGACTTATATTACTATATCCAGGCTTGGCTTGAGTTCTAGAGCCTGGTCTAGGGCTCCATAATGGCAGACTATAATTTTTGTAAGATGAGCGAAGCATGCCTGAATTTCTCCTCTATGGGACTAGTCGGAGCTAGTCTGAGTCTTCTCCAGAAATAAAGACGGAGTGCAAGGCAAGGAAATATAGTCCGAGAGTTTTGGCACAAGTACCAGTTCAAGCCATACAAAACATGACAATCTAGTTGGAACTATTGACACCAAAGCTAGGATTCAGCTGGACGTCAAGACATCTTCATTTATCTAGACAAGCAGGTATATACATGTAAACTAGGTGTCCGAGATCCAGCTGTTCTCACTGAGTCTTCAGTTGCCCATTCACAGACTTTTAACAGCTTTTACCTTAATTTATCCTACCTGGCTTCCAGCTGTCACATGAGAAGCATGTCTGTTGTAGGTACACCAGTTCTGAAAGAATGTATGGAATATTTTAGGACATGTCATTTGACAATAGGTGAATAGGAACAACTGAAGTCCCAGCAATCTAGTCAATATAGTCAGCAGAGCATAGAGAGTAATTCAGTTGACTAGCCACTACATGATTTTTTATAGTAAGCCTGAACCACTGACTGTTGACTAGAGACTTGAGATAGTTCAAATATAGGCAACTAGTGCCAGATTAGGTGCAGTAGGATGTTCAAGACACTTGGGTGTGTCTATTCATTATAGCATAAGATATATGGGGAAATCTGTGCTCTTTTGGAGTGGCAGGTAAAGGTCAAATGACATTAGTCACCTACATATAGGCAACTGAACCGAGTCCTATGTCTGTGCTGACTGCTAATGAGAGTTGAGACATGTAACATACAGTCAGGCTTTTAAATCTATGTCTTAATCTGTAGCTGAATGTCACTGCAAGAATCTTTCTTGCCTTCCTCTGTTAAAGCCTCTGGGACAGTTCTGGGCAATGAGAGGTCAGAGGAATGAACGTTGTCTTGAAAGAACAGCAGAATCCACAGCTGATAAAGTAGAACAAAAATGAGACTATATTTTGGTCCATAACCACTATAGCTATACTGTATGCTCATATCTGCTGTTGCAGCTAATAATTCTGTTTGCCTCATCTGTAAATGCACTTGTTGTGCCAGCGCCTTTGTTCCTAATGCAGTGCAATTGCAGCTTCAGTTCTGAAGACATCTTCTGCTTGTGTTCATCAGAGGTTGCTCAGTCTGTGATCTTGGACTGTTCGACAGCTAGGAGCATGTCTGTTGCTGAAGAACAAATGATGCCTCTTTCTCCTCATATCCAGTCTCATCTCCCCCGATGCCATAGTATCTCTTTGTGTTTCAGATGAAAATCCACTTGTAAAACAGCATTTTTATTGACATATGGAATCAAATATGAACACATTAATCCTCCATGTGTTGTGACAGGTGCAGTTTATGAAGCAGGAGAGGGTATCTTGGTATACATAGCCTCCCTTTGGACATAAGGGACAGTATTTTCAAATAACTAGTCATTTAATTTTCAGAACAGAGAAACTCTATTTTTAGAAATTAAGGCTCTTCAAATACACCTTATTGTAGGTGCCTAGATCAACTAACACTGGGTCTTTTTTAACCTTAGCTGGTTAAGAATAGCTACCCAGTATTTCTGTGGCTCTTGTTAAAATCCTGTAAAGCAGGTTATTTCTTCTGTTACAGCAGAAGTACTTGAATGATGTAGGAAACATGACTTTCTGACTGTCACTCTCCTCTCTGTCAAGATTACTCAACATTTATTTTTAAGATACACAGAGCCTTAAGTTCAGTTATGTAGTGTGTGTGTGTACTGGGTGTAAATGTGTGTGTGTGTCTGCACACACATGTGATGGTTATTTTAACCTCCAAAACCAGTTATGATCCCAGGGACAAAAAAAAAGTTTTACATGTTGATACTGCTTCAGTGTATTGAAACTTTCCTTTTTTTCTTCAAGGCTTTGAAAAGGGTTGGAAAATCTGTAAATATCCAAGAGGTAATGGATCAGTGGACACTACAGATGGGTTATCCTGTTATCACTATCTTGGGAAATGAAACTACAGACATCATAGTCATCTCCCAAGAGCGTTTTGTTTATGATAGTGATGCTAAACCCAAGGACCCTGCACGTGGGGACAACAGGTACTTGTATTTCTCAATTACTATCTTTCAAGAAGCTGTAGTTGTTTATATAAGTGCTTTATGTGTGTATTTTTATGAAAATGGCTTTTTAGAAATCTGAGCTTTGCTTGGGATCCATAGCATGTGGCGATGCTTTAATTTGAACTGTAGTAAAGTTGAGGCTAATGAAAAGAATTAAAAAAAAATGCTCATTTAAATCCTGACAGTTCTCTGTAGCAGTGTCTTGCATCACTCGTCTGTTTTATCTCCTTTCCTTTTGATTTTGTCACACTCCATGAAGTAATTTGGAATGTGATTGGAAGGTCTGATACTTCTTGAGAAATTCTTTGGAGTGGACCTCTCCACGCTCATACATTGAGTGGGCAGATGTAAATGTGTCAGCTACAGCCCTTGCTTGACTTAGGAAGCAGTCAGGAGCTGAACTGGACCTCCGTAGAAGGCAGGGGGTTCCAGCTGTTTCATTTTTCGTGCCGGCTGAACTGGTCCTATGGGAACTGTAACACTGGCTGAAATCAGTATCTCTCTCTACCCTTTTTCAGTTTCCTGGATTTCTTTGTTCCTGCTCCCAACTGACTCTATATGCTTCCTTCATCCCAGAGACAAGCTAGCATTCCTGGCTGATCCTGGGGAATCCTCATTGTTTCAAGCAGTTTTGGCATCGTATTTTAAGGCCAAGAATAGCAGTTGCTAGCTGATGCTAGAGAAATGCAAGATAGCCTTTGAAGTTTCTGTGTTGGTCTGTTCATGCTCAGTGTGAAAGAGGGCAACTATTAAGCTGGAATATTCTATGTTTGTCCAGTAGATTTAAATTATTAAAAGGTAAAATTTAATACAAAATTTTGATTGACATGTCTGGAGCTTGTAGAATATTCTTGTTGAGGAAGGCCTAAAATTATAGAAACATTTATTGGAAAGTGTTTAGAAGTTCATTATCCTTTTTTAGAACGTGAATACTATGGAATTCAAACATGACACAGAGTAAATAGTCGTTTTTCTGGCTATATTGGAACAACCTAACAGGGTATTAAGCATCTGTCTAAATTCTGGGCTGAAATTAGTTCCTTTGTGAAAAAGAGGTAAAACAACTGAATGTAGACTGTTGGAAGCGTTCATGACTCACAGCTCAGTGCAGCAGGAGAGAGATTCTCCCTTATTCTCTTGAAAATTTCTTTTGTGCGAGTGTATGTAAGTGTAATGTAATGTGAGTGGATTTTACTACTCAGAAGAACAGTGATTATTAGTTTTTTGATTGACTAAAACAGATATGTTAAGCCTTCTAAGTATTGTAGAGACTTTCTTAAATGGATTTTCTAGGTATTCAGTATTGATTGAAGTAACTGCTGCTGTAATTTATGAGTAAAGACTGCTGTGTGTGTAAATGATACCGGGGTGATATGGTGGGTTGACCCTGGCTGGATGCCAGGTGCCCACCAAAGCTGCTCTATCACTGCCCTCCTCAGCTGAGCTGGGAGAGAAAATGTTATAAAAGACTCACGAGTTGAGATAAGGACAGGGAGAGATCACTCACCAGGTACCATCATGGGAAAAACAGACTCGACTTGGTGGGGGGGAAGGGCGAGGGGAGGGAGATTATTACCAATCAAATCAGAGAAAGGTACTGCATAAATAAACAAAGATGTTAAACACCTTCCCCGCACCACTCCCTCTTTCCAAGCTTAACTTCACTCCTGATTTTCTCTACCTTGCTCCTCCCAGCAGTGCAGGGGTATAAAAATAGAGCCTGCGGTCAGTTCATCACACGTCTCTGCTGCCCCTTCCTTCTCAGGCGGAGGGCTCCTCACACTCTTCCCTTGCTACAGTATGGGGTCCCTCCCACAGGAGACAGTCCTCCACAACCTGCTCCATCATGAGTCCTTCCCACTGGCTGCAGTTCTTCACAAACTGCTCCAGTGTGGGTTCCTCCCTCAGGGTGCAGTCCTTCAGGAATAGGCTGCTCCAGTGTCTCCTGTGGGGTCACAAGTCCTGCCAGGACCATGCTCCAGCCTGGGCTTCCCACAGGGTCACAGACTCTTTCAGACCTCCACCTGCTCCAGTGTGGAGTCCTTCACAGGCTGCAGGATCTCTGCTCCTCCATGAACCTCCATGGACTGCAGGGTCACATCCTGCCTCACCATGGGCTGCACCATGGGCTGCACCATGGGCTGCACCATGGGCTGCACCATGGGCTGCAGGGGAATTTCTGCTCTGGTGCCTGGAGCACCTCCTGCCCCTCCTTCTGCACTGATCTCAGTGTCTGCAGGGCTGTTTCTCCCGCATATTCTCCTTTCTCCAACTGCTCTTTCCCAGAAGTTTTTTCCCCACATTACCTCAGAAGGGCTACCATAGTGACGGATGGGCTTGGGTCTCTCCTGGAGCTGGCATTGGCTCTGCTGAACACGGGGCAAGCTTCTGTCAGCTTCTCACAGAAGCCACCCCTGTAACACCCATGCTACCAAAACCTTGCAGTACAAAGCCAATACAGGTGAGAATTAGACTCACTTTTATTTTCATGCATGATACTAATTTGTAATTCAAACTGTATGTTGTCATATGTTGAATAGGAGTATTCTACACCACCAGGGCAAATTCTCCTGGGTTTCTTAGGAGATTTTGTCAACAGATTTTGTCACAATTCTTGTTTCTAAACATTGGAAATAAGATTTAGTGCTAGAAAGAGCACAGAAAAAGATATCCACGTGAGCCCTGCCAGGAATTTAGTGTCCTAACAGGCAGTACAATACATATATATATATATCTCCTTTGGCAAGTCTCTTTGCCCTTCTCTTCCCCCTTTGGATTGGTTTTTTTCTGTGCTTCCATATCCTTTTAAGCACAAATGGGAAAGAAACCCCTTGCCCAAGGAAAGCTTTACAGATGCTTTACAGATGCTTTACAGTTTACAGATACAGTTTACTCCAGCCAGTTAGCAGACAGAGCTAATTTGCCTCTGCCCAGCTTCAGAAGTTGTTTGAAAGCTATGTTATGTAAGTATAAATGCCAAAGAACAGAAACCATATACATTTAGCAAAAGGTGAAACTTACCTATGCCATTCACCTTTCAAAAATCGTCTATCAACTTATATTAAAGTCTTATGGCTCAGTTATAAATTGGTGTCTGAGTGTTATAACACTGACCATGGAATTCATTCATGCACTGCCCTCAGGCACATGTGGCTGGCTATGCACAATGTGTCAATGTGTCAATAATGTCCTTTCATACCATCAAATTAAGTAAAAAACAAGGTTGAGATACTGAAAATAAATGTAATCTTTTAGCTGGGTATGACCTAGAAATTTTTCACTTATTTGGTTTTTTCTTTCTTTTTTTCCACTGCTCAAGTGACTGTTGTTTCAGTTATTGTGAAGGCAGTAGACAGGGAAAATCCCATTAGCATGTGGTCATTTGATAATTCGAGATGCATTACTCTACCTTGGTTTTTAATATTGAAAGAGCTGAACTTCGTATGACATGACACAGTTTTTCTACAGGTTCACCAAGGGGGGTGGTAGCACTGTTGCGCAGTGCAGTGTTCTGGCTTGTTCTGTGGGTGGCTTTGATCAGGAAGTAGGCAAGGGTTTGCTGATGTCTGCTGATGGTATAAACATATATATCATCAGCATGCAGGCTTTGGGGGTGTTACAGATCAGTGGCCTAATTCACAGTCCAATAAAGGTGGTGCTTACCTCTCCTGCATGACCTGTGAATTTAGGCATTGGACGCATGGCTCCCTGGGGAGCCATAATAGGCACTGTAAATAACAGAGAGCAAATGGTATTTATGCCACATTTGAGGCCATGCTCTTGCAGGGCAGGCAACATTGGCTTCCTTAGGGTAGTTTATCTATGGATTAATTGTGATGATCATTCTAAACACCATAAGAAGTAGAGCTGCACAAAACACAGAAAATTGTTCAGGTCCAGGCATTTCCAGGAGTTTATCATCTAAACAGACAACACAGTACGTAGTGGAAGGCTCCAGGGAAGACTCTTAAAGCATCCATCTGCCCTGTAGTCTTTAGTTATCCAGAGGTGGGGCTGAAGTTTGGTATGGCACTGCAATAAATGTCAATTCTATTGCCTTCAAAATGATGAGGAGTTTAAATTTTTGGTTCAGATGCTGTCTAGGCAAATTTAACTTTGCCGTACTATAGAAAGAGTCACTTCAGAGTAGGTCTTTCAAATGTATCTACTGCATAAGAAATGTAAATAAAGAGGCAACTGAATATTTCAGAACCATTCTAGTTTTATAAAATGTCTGTGCAGCAATTAACTGTTAAAAATGAAATGTGAAGCTGCATATGTAATTTTTAACTCTGAAACCATGTAGAGGAAGACAGAAGCAGCGAGCAGATTTTTCTAAGTGATAAAAAGTAAAAATGAAAATTGTTGATACCTTTGGCGGTGGTTGATGCCTAGTCCATTACTATAAGTGTCTTTAATTCTTCTACAGAAGAGAATGATTACATATAGTTGATTTTCCAATCTCCTGTATATTTGTGCTTCTTGTCATTATACCTGTAGAAAAATGTGTTTCAGGAGCCATACATATACAAACTGTGATTTATTTCTGTGCATACAATCGACTGTATGGCTTGCTAAGCTCTAACATTTGGACTGAAATTATAGAAGGTATACAGTTTCACCTCTTTGTCAACGGAACATAGATTTTGCTTGACACTTACGCCTTCACATGATCCATAGTTCTCATTTTATGAGAAAATGAAACTAACAGTGACAGACACTGTTTCTAGAAACGTCATTCCTTAGAAGGGCCAAAATCGCCAGCTTTGATTTGAGTGCCAGAGCTTGTGGTTGGTATAATGTTTCAGTAGCAATTTCAGCTTATGCAAGTGAAACTTTAAAGCTCCTATTATAATTGTATAATTCATATTCTATGCCTGTGTAACAACCCTTTAGTTAAGTGTAGGTTTGGTCCTGGGCTCCTGTATATATCCCTGTGAGAATAGATTATACCCTTACATTATAAGGCTCCAGGGGAGAAGGTGATATTCCATCTGACAGGGTTCAGTGGGTTTCCCTGCTTACAGAAAATGATGATTTTAAGGCACTAGTCTCATCCATCATTACAAAATGGCTCACAGATATGACAAAAAAATCTTACGAAAAATAATCTGTGGTCTAGACAATAAACTAACCAGTTTTGATGAAATCCATAAACCTTTTATATACTATATTGAATAGGAGACCAAAGCTTTCTGATTGTGGGTGTGTTTTGCCCTCTAAAAATATACAGAGCTTATCTTTGCAAAAGTGGAGAACTAACCTTTCCAATGTTATCAAAATAATTAAGTTAATGTTGCTGGGATAATATTAATTTATACAGTATTCTTATCATGCGTGCAGTTTCCATAGCTAATCTTTGCTTGTTCATGATAATATCCTAAAGGAGAGTGTCTTGCAAGGTGCTGAACACAGCTAGCTGTGAGGAAAGAGAAAAACAGGAAGATGAACAGATCGGGCTATGGACCAGGTATGCATACAGGCTGTAGTGTGGTAATCCTTGGTGCCTTTCTCCGTGTAGCTAAACTGGGGAAAATTCAGTTGAACAGTGCAAGCCACGGACATGACCAGCAAAAACAGAACTGTGCAGTCTCATGGGTCTGTAACACCCTGTAGTAATTGCGACAGCTGAAAGGCTTTACAGTGGGCTGCAAAGCTGTTCAGCAGTCACACCACTTGAAGATGAATGATTAACTGCAGAATTTATTTCCCTTCAAGTCTCTTCTGAATTTCCTAGACAAAGCTCATTTATTTATTCAGGCATTGCAGAAAAAGGGCTGTGCTTGTCCCTTTGCTGACAATTATTTTCATAGTAAAAGCATAGCTGTGTTTGGATATTGCCATGTGTATCCTTACTTAGTTGTATAGCATTATTACTTGAGCAGTGGTGGCGAACTTACTCTGTCCACTTACCAGCTAAGGAGCTGGTTAAACGCAAACCAAAATGTTAGGAGCACAAGGGGAATGCTGATTAGTATCTTTGCTGCGTTCTTAGAGCAATTGCGGATTAATGTAGCATATGTAGTATTAATTATGTAATAAAAAGGAGCATAATATGGGCAAATATTGTTCCATAAACTGAGAAAAGAGGGCTAACAAAATATAAATAGAAAAAAAAATGCTCATTTACCTCCCTGTCTCTGAGAAATAGCCTCTCATCTTCCATTTTCTCCGGTCCTTTGAGTGTTTTCTTGTTATGCCTTTCATCTTTACTGTATCTGAAACATTGTGCCTGTATCAGTGTTTCTACCAGAAACAACTACTGTGTTGCTACCTAGGGAGTAGAAGTGGTACCCCTAGTTCATCTGGACTGGCCTAAATGTCTCTATATCAACTATAATAATGATGATGGGAACAGGCTCCAGGAAAGAAAGGTACCAGTATATTAGACACAGAGGAAATGGAATTAACAGGAATGAGATGAAAAAATCAAGAGTCCTTATTGGATCACAGAAGTGTGTGTGAACACTGCCATATATTGATTTAACCATTTTTTTAGCTGGTCAAGCAGGGACTTGAAAATACTTGTTCTTGCAGAAGAGTGAGAAAGCGCGGGGTGCTCCTTCTCTTGAAATGCACACTGGAGGAGAGGCCAGCTCTATGACACCAATAGCTCTTGTCCTTTGATGTGCATAAGGACAGTCCTTAACCCCAGCAGCAGTAGAGAGGACAGTGCTGTGCTGGGTGCTGCTTCTCCATAGGAACAGGCAGAGGGGCTGCCTCTGTGAGCTACCTGGAGAAAGCCTGCCTGCCTTGGGCACATGATGGAACAGTGCCTTTGCTGTGTTTACTAGCCCAACCCTTGTGCTGTGCACTCCCTGTTGCAATAGGGTTTTTTTTTTTTCTGTAAAAGGCACTAAAGTCCTGCGTTTTTTTGTCTTGCTTTTTCATTTTTAGAGGCTTTTCTGATTTTTGCATTTTTAAAAAGTCAGAATAGGAAATACTCTTAAAATCTCTTCCAGTACATATCTGTGCTGGTGTCTCCAGCAAGATTTTGCTGCTAGGAAAGACTGCAGAAATGCCAAATATAATTTAGCACTTTATTTCCAAAACCATTTCTTCTATTTGCAAGAAGCTCTTAACATGGGGAAACTTCCAGGACGCTCTGGTGTGCAGTATATGGGCAACTTTCAGTGTTAGAATTTGCAGAATGCTAAAGACAAAATTAGTGTATTGTATCTTTGCTTCCTGTGTGGTGGCAGCGCTTGTATCCTGATAGAAGTTAGGCTGACAGAGAAAAGCTGCTGTTGTATTTTATTGTCACTGCAGAATGTGCCACTTTCCTCATCTTATTTGCTAACACTAACTCTCAGGAATTGCTAGATACCCAATCTAGTTAATTGACTCACATTAATTAAATCAATTTCATGCTGAGGAAAGGAGCATGTACTCGAGGGCAGCACTGTGTTTTAATATAGTGAAGTCTTCAGGAGATGAAGAGGAGAATAAGGACAGCAGTGGTTGTGGGGAGCTGCTTAACATGCAGGGGGTAGGAGAGGGAGTGTGGCACAGCAGGGTGCAGGCATGAGCAGGAGTTAGAGTATTAAAATTCTGTAGCTGGAATAGGCAAATATGGAGTACCAGCGAAATGGAAAAGTTCTTCAAAGTGGGGGCTTTAGTGAGGGAAAGAGCAGATTGGGGAAGGCTCAGACAGCATTTGGCAGAGACAAGTTTTATAGGAGGGACGAGGGTGGATAAGTGTTGTATTTTGTTGGCTTTGGAAAAATCAGAGATGTGAGTTCCCCATTGTAGATCAGAGGATACAACTTCTAACATGCTCCATTTTTTATGTCTTCTTCCTCCTGCTTTTTTAAGTTGCTGATAATGGGTTTCTTTTCTTATCCCTTTGTATGAGCCTTCACACTCAATAGTAAAATCTTAGGTTTTATGGCGGAGATACTTTGGTGAGGGACTCTTAGGGAAGTTTACTGAGGAAAGAGAAACAATCATAGGAATTACATTTTAATCTTGCTTAAATTCACAGTATTCAGAGGAAAAAACAGAACTGAACACTGGGATATGCTGAAAAATGTTTGGTACTAAGTCTCTGAGAACATACTGGAGGATTGTAAACATAGCTGAAGTGCTACTCTCTTATTCCTGTGGATCCTTCTCAGCCTGTAACGCATCCTTGTGCTCCAATCAGAGAAATCTCAGATCTGTGCTCTAATTAAGGGGTTATGCTTATGGGTAAAGGATGGCAGAGATGGGGTTTGCATGGTCAGCACCACGTGTGCAATTCTGCGAGGATGTTTTGCACCGGTGCAAGGCAGAACAGAGGATGCTGGAGAGATTAAGAGCCTTTATAGCAGGGTAAAGAGGCAGCTGTTAGGACAGACACTTAACACTGCTTAAACCAAGCTTCTTCATATCCATCTTTGATTCAGCACCCAAAGTTACTTGTCACTTTTGAAGATGAAGCCTTTTGTGTTTTTTTGTGAAAGGTACTGTTAGGCAGGAAGGAGACATTATGTGCTGACAAAGAATTTGTAGTATTTGTTCTTTGCCCACATCATTTTTCTAAATTTGGTAAGGTACGCTGCTAGCACTCACACTGAAATGAGTCAGTTTTAGATAGCTTCATAGTATTAATAGTCATCTCATTTATAATTTATTTTTGGATGAAATATTTAGCTAATATTACACAGAACTTATAGAAGGTTTAGTAATCAGATAATTATATTTGTTATGTTATTATCAGAAAATGCTTTGCTTTTTTTTCCTCAGATTTGGTAATTTGATTCAAATTTGCTCATTTAAATTACCTTGTCTCTACTCTTAGGAAAACCAAAGGGTAATGGAGTTTAGATAGGATGGCCGAAGACATACAGTTGTTTTCTAACAGAATATGCAGCCTGTAATCTTAAGGCAGACCCACAGTGCAGAGCTACACATGAGGTCTTTCATGCTAGGGCTGCTGGTACAGCAGTGCATTTTTTTTATGTCTGGAATTTGTGTTGTCGTTACATTAGTAAGGGCATTCTATTTTGCATAAGACTCCTGGAAAGTGTAATATTTTTTCCTTTTTCTGCTCTAGGATTTACTTATTGCCAAAAATTATTCCAAAGATTCTTGTGAAATCCATAAGGAATTAGGACTATGGCAGAGTAAAGGAAAACCACAAAATCTGCGTCTTTAATACATTGCTGTTAAACATGTTAATCACTGTTATGACTACAGATGAATTATAGTGTCAATTATTGTTTTAAAATACATGCCTCTAAAATTCATTCCTCTAAAATACATTCCAGTAATCCTGTACTGACACTGAATATATTTTCTCTCTATGTCTTTATAGTTAGGTTCTTACACAGAAAAAAACCTAAACAAGCCATGATCTGTCCTAAAATAGTTGCTCTTAGAAGCAGCTATCAACCGTTCATTTAGACTATACTGATATGATTGCCTTTTTTAATATGTTTCTAAAAGAAAGCATATACAATAGACAAATACATAAAATTAGCAGCTGAATTGAGGCAGACTTGCAAATAAAGAAGCTTACCATCAGAAGCAAGTCATCCTAGATGTGCTAGCCTCTTTCAAGACTAGAATATAAGCTTCCTAGTCACTCTCATGCAATTTTAAATATTTATCCAAACTAAAAAGATTATTCATAGTTTCCTTCATGTGTGCAGCTAAGAATGATTTGTATTCAAAATTATCATAGGTTCACAATTCCAAATACTTTCCAAATTGCAGTTTTGCTTCCCTCTGAAATATATATCAATTGTATTCAACTGCCCATCCAAATAAAGCCTCAAAGTAGATAAATCTTAGTAGTTAAGAGGCAAGACTGCTCTACAAATTGATTTCTGTTCATCCATGAGACATCTGCTAAGTTCACTTCTATTATAAACTTGAAATACTCTTCAAAGTCTGACCCCTTGTTAGGATCCAGTTATTATTAAGGTTCTTTGGAAATTCCTCTGCCCGAATTAAGGTGCAAACAAAACCATATGCCAGTCAATAGTAAGGGTTTTATTTGATGGTAAATATGAGAGAGAGAAAGAAAGAAAGAAATAGGAAAATAGGTGAGTGGGACAGAAAAAGAGGGTGGCAGGGACAGAATAAGGAAAATATCACCACTCCGTGGATCCCAACGATGTTCTGTTGATCTTCTCCAGCTGGTCTTCTTGGTGGTGAAGGTCCCCCCAAAAGCGTAGAATCGGATGGGTTTATATATGCTCAGGCCAGGTAGCAATGTCCAGGCACGTCCCCCTGGGGGAGGGGGGCAGTCTCTTACAGCAGACTCGGGTCTGTTGCATCATGTGCAGCCCTGTGGTGCAGGGCCTCTCACGTGAATGTCCCGTGGATGTGACCTGTGGGTTTGGGGGTTCCACAGCTGGGCCAGTTTGTGTAAAAGGGAGGATGGGCGTTTATTGCCTCTGACCAGAGGTTATGCCAGCACCCAAAACCTCCTCCTCCCCCGTCAGTTTGGGGGGGAGTCTGTGTAAACCTGGCTTCTGTGAGCTGTGCTCTCCTCCCACCCCAAACTCAGCTGGGATGGCAGCTGGTGGCTTTGGCCTTTTGTGGATGCATACCTTTCCCTCAGCCTGAGATGACTGAACAATTTATCCCTTTATCTAATCAGCAGTTTGATTTTCAGTCCAAAGTACCAGTCTTCAGGGAGGCTTCTTTTGGTTGTAGCTTCTTTGTAATGAGCAAAACTTTATGTCAGTGTTTGAGGCATGAACTATTTTCAGTCTCTGAGACCCTTCAGGTGTGGAGCCCATTCAGAGCCACCAGATGGTGAAGCCATTATCTGCCTGGCAGCACCTATCAAGACCTGACCCTGTTGTTTTGGATGGTAGATTGGTCTGACTGAAAAATTTAATCACATCAGTAGTTGAGGCATTAGGGAGAAAGAAGAGAAAAACTGATACAAAAAGCTCAGGTAGGTTTTGACAGTATTTGGTTTAGATGGTAACAAGAAGACTAATAATTTCTGAGTAATAACGTGTGCCTCACTTGGAATTTTGTTACCTGGTTACATAATACTATGTGCATATTATATTGCACCCTACCTTCACTATATCTGGACTCTCAAATGAAAAAATTACCATCTGTATTACAGCCAGATAGAGCTCCTTACAGACAATGCTGGAACATTGTCTTTAATTCACAGAGCCCATCAAAGTCCACCAAAGTTTTGTAAAGGAGCAGGTAACTCTTGTGCCCAGTGTAGTGCAGAATAATCTTAGAATAAGCATTTCCACAACCTTTTTCTTCCAATCTTTTTCCAGTTGCTCATGTAGTCAGTGTTATTAATTTCTCTGTCTTTTTTTTGCCTTAGCTTACCTTTTTATTGTTGACCAGTCTGTTAGCCTTGAGTGAGAACCCCTGTAACCCCAGAATCCCAATGTCAGCACCATTTCCTTTCCTCATTTTGCTTAAACCCAGCAAAATATTCATCCTACAATTAATGTAGTGTGTGTCACACGTACTGTGCCCTGCTGTTTCATTTCTGCACTGCATACAGTGTTGCAGTCAGAAATTGTCTATCTGCAGGATTTGTGAAAGTCCTGTCCAATTCAGATACCAGAACCTTCTCCTGTTAATACAACTAAAGTACTGCTCTTTCTGGTTTCAAGTTAGCTGACTGCAACTTGTTCCTTGATGAAGAAGTCTAATGTTGTCTGCTTTTTCATCCCCCTTGTAGGGGAATCCAACTTAATCAGTTACCTTTACCAGTGTTACTCACCTGTTTCTCACTGTTGTTTGTATTAAACTTTTCGTTCTCACTCTGAACACAGGAATTAAAATCACACTAGGCATACGCAGATGACCAGTGAATACCTCAAGCTGTGTTCAGAGGATCTCAGTTATTTCAAATTGTTCTTTTTTATTCATTTTTCATTTGTATTTTTCTTTGCTACAAAGTTAGTGAAATCTTCCCTTCCTGTCTGCCATCTTCCATGCTCACAGGGTGCAAGGAATCCCTTGACACCCCGTCTCAGTGTAGGAGGTGTAATAATTGGGAAAGAGGGAGTAACATCTTCTTCTGTTGTTTTATGCCTCTGGGCACAGCCTACAATCACTCTACTGGCATGTATTAAATCTAATGAAATGTTGTTCTTCAATCTTTTGAGAATGATATTCACAACATGAATATATTGTCAGCTCCTTAGCCATTAAACAGACCTAACACTCTTGTAGAATTGCACTTAATAAAAGTGTGTGATTTCCTGTGATACCCACATGAGCTTTCCCTGGAACCTCAATTACTCCTTACTGAATGAGGTACTATACTATATAATAACTTGGGAAAATCTCTATGATGCGTGTAAATTATCTTTCCCAACACAATCTTTCTAGAAAGTGTGGCTTACGGAATCTTTTTCTGTAGTAGGAAGCTCTGAAGCTGTTCTGCTGTTCAACAACTTTCACTCATTTTCCACTGACCACCTTACATGTACTTGTGCTCTCAGTCTAGGATTAATGCTTCCAAGTATCACTGCAACAAGGCTTGTGATTTTGTAGATTAGTTGAACACACTTTCAGGTTTTCTGTTAACATTTATCTTTGAACCTTCACTATCTTAACATTCAAAATTCACTGAAAACGATGGCTTTCTTTTGACTTGTGTTGTGGTTCAACCTCAGCCAGCATTTAAGACCTACACAGCTGCTCGCTCATTCCCCGTGTTGGGATGGGGGAGAGAATTGGAAAAGTGAGAAAACTCATTGCTTGAGACAAAGAGAGCTTTAAAAGGAAAGCAAAAGCTGTGTGCACAAGTGTACTAGTTTGAAAACAAACCAGTGGGAGATCACAAGTCAGAATTATAATTTAATAGGAAAATTAAAATAAATGCAGTAGTATAAGAACACTGACAGAGTAAGGATATAACCTGACACCCTGTTAGTCAGGGTGGTGATAGCAGTCCAGATGAAGTGGAAAATNGTGATAGCAGTCCAGATGAAGTGGTCCTGTTGAAGCAGTGATCCTGTAGAAGGGTCTGGTCTTCACCTGAGGGTCCAGTGGTAGCCCTCACCCTCTGGAAATCCAGTAGGTAGAACTGCTTGTGCTGTTCCAAACCCCAGAGTATATCCAAGTGGGAATGCTTGGCTCCTCCCCCCTGGGCGGAGCATCTCACAATAGGCTGATGTAATTGTCTGCGTCCTTCGATGGGTCCTTGCTTGCCCATTCCACAGCGATCGCTCCTGGAGGGAGTTATCAGGGATGAATCATGGTAGGAGATAACGAACACTGCCCACCTGCTTTAACAGCTTGTGAAGATGATAATAGAATACATACTTTTGGTTACATCTTACATTGTAACCTAGGACAACAAGCAGAGCAAAACAAGGATTTTAGTCACCACTTTCCATGGGCAGGAAGGTTTTCAGCAATCCCCAGGAAAGCCAGGCTGCATCATGCTTAACAGTTACTTGGGAAGACTAATGCTGTGACATCCCCTCTTCCTCCTTCTTCCCCAGCTTTATATATTGAGCATGAAGTCACATGGTATGGAGCATTCCTTGGATCATGTGTGGTCTGTTGTGCCGGCTGCGCCTCCTCCCACAGCACCCCAAGCCTCCTTGCTGGTAGGGTAGGGTGAGAGGCAGGAAAGGCCTTGGTGCTGTGTAAGCACTGCTCAGCAAAAGCTAAAAGATCCCTGTGTAACAAAAATGTTTTCAGCAAAAGTCAAAAAAATCGCCCCATACCAGCTACTATGAAGTAGTAGCCCAGACCTTGCTAATCTTGCCAACAGAATCTGTGCTTGTCTTGGCAAGAAAAGTGAGAGATCTTTACTGTCTGCCTTCTATACTGATGTACTATCCAAACATCACACAATCCTTTAATTAGTTCTTGTTATCAACTTTCTATGCCTTTTAATTTATGGTAAGCATTAAGGTCATTAGCCAGAAATATCTGCAGCCATGCATCTAAGTTCTTCTTTTACTCGCCACTATTTGTATATTTCTCTGGAGATCAGCCAGGTATTCAACTGAAGTAAAAATACAAATCTTTAAATCTTGGTTTTTGTTCTCTAAGATTTATTTGCTTTCAAAAGGTCAGATTTTCCCATTACTTTGCTTTTGTGGTATTCTTGTCTCTGAAATCCAAGCAGCATGAGTTCATGCAGATGATTCATAGCAGTATATTCCCTCGATAACAAATGCCAATGTCAGCATCCTAACCTGTTCAGGGAATCACCAGTGTTTGCAAGTACCATCCCGGGAAAGTGTTCCCTTCTCAGACTCAGCGATGCTCAGCTGAGCATATGTGTCTGTGTACATGAGCATTTCCATCTGGAGAGAGCTGAGAACGGGAAACCAACGCCAAGGAGTCCTTGCTCCCTGTTTCTCATCTTCAGCCACTCTGGATATACCAGATTGTTATCATTAACTGAAGAGACAGAGTTGACATTTTGAGTATTAAATTCTGGTGGTTAAAATAAGGAGGTAGGTGTCTTAACCAGTCAGTTTTACTCTTGGATTTTATTTTTTACACTTTTTACTCTTAAACTATTTTTATGCCTCACTTTATCTCAGTGTTAAATAGCTTTAATCATATCCCTCAGTGATATGAGGTCTTAGATTGTTATATTCTCAAAATACTTCATGAAGATTAGTGTTACCAATGAACAGGAAATGGATTCCCATCCCACAGAAATTTTTGACATATCAAAACATTTCCCTGCAATGAATCAGGATAAAAATCAAAGCAAAAATTGGGGGAAAATTGGTTTAGAGCATTCATTTCAATTCTGTGGTTTAACTACCTTACATTTCAGTTTCAGTCATTTTAATTTCTCCCTGCAATTTTTTGAATCAGCAAACTGAAAGTTCTTATTTAAAATAGTGGTTATAAAATGTTGCAGCAGTGCCTTTTTTATATTTGAAAATCTGTGCTGAAGCCTTCTTTTTCTTACAAGCAGCTTGGTTTTGAAAATTTGCCTTTTTCACTTAGAAATGAAAAAGTTTCATAGGGAAACTCACGTTTAATTATGGAAGGTCTCTTTGTCAACATTGAGTGGATGGAGAGGCCCATTTAGTTGCTTGCACATGTGACTGGTGGCATTCAAGGTGCCATCAGGTATCTTACTTTGCCTTGTGCTGCCACTACACAGGCGAGAGCATCCTTAGGTGCTCTGCCATATCTTACAGACCATGGCAAATGTCTCAAATACCATACGACAGCTCATTTGTCATCACCTTGAACAACTGAATTTATCCCAGAGAAACTGAGTCATGGAAGAGTGATGGTTGGATTTCACCAGTGCCAGCTGATGGGTACATGATTTCTGTTCTTCCAGCCTGAGATAACTCACAATTTCATTTCTCAGCCTACTGAGCTATTTGAAAGTACATACAGCTTTTGGTGTTAAGCTTGCCTGAAAGTAATTCTGTAGAAGCTTTGCAGTGGGAGAGATTAGGGGAAAAAGCAGATGGCAAATCATTTGCCTCAATTGACTTGATTGATTTTTTGTGATGCCACTGAATATACAGCCTGTATTCCTCCTCTGATATCATGTTCTACCTACAGTGAAACTTGTTTTCCTGTGCTCTGTTCACATTTGAGCAAAAGGCTTTATCTCCTAAAGTCCCTTCCCACCTAAATCATTCTATGATTCAAGTTCATGATTGCCACTACACTTTAAAATAATTATCCTTATTATATCTTGCTAAGAGGCAAATCACTTAATCTGCTTTTGTGCAAAGCATTTTAATTTTGTCCCTCATTCTTCTGTTGTTAGATGTACTAAAAAACAGTAATCTTTTTTTCCTTAAATCTGTACATTGTTCTTTTCTTCTGTCTTGCCATGGTGGTTCTCCTCCTTTGATTTCCTAGCTAAGTGTATAATCAAAGACTATTAATAGATGTCTTCTATATCTAGATGTATGTAGCTTCTTGTAATTTAACAGAGTTTTTATGTGGTCTTTGATGTCCAGCTTACTCCTTAAAGATCCTTAAAGAAATTAATCTGTACCAGGATAAGAGAGAAGAATTGTTTAGAAATATAAACAAAAAGTGAAAAATTAGATGGTTGAATTTCTTACTGGAGGGTGATAGCCCATGAGGTTCTTGAGAAACGTTTGCTGATTTTTTTCCTATTCAGCCATGTGATAAAAGGATGTGGAAGAGTGAGGTGTCAAGAGTTTTCTGGTAACAGGAGTTTAGTGAGTGTAGTAAAAACAAGTATTACTTACCAAGATGACAGAAATATACCTTAGTGCTAGTTAACATGGTAGTAGAAAGGTAGATGAAGCTTAATGTTGATAATGAGGTGATATATGTAGGGAGAGCAGTTCTAATTCAGATAGATACTCAGTGGTGGGTTCTGAAGAAACTATTTTCTCTTAGGAAAGAGATCTTGCACCTGTGGTAGGTAATGTTCTGTAAATATCACCTCACTGTCCAGACACTGTCAAGCAAGTAAATAGAACAGTAGGGATTAGTAGAAAAGGAGCATTTTAAAATAAGAGTGTAAAAGAGTGTAGAAGAGAAAAGAATTACACCACTTTTAATCCATGGTAGACATGCCTTCAAAGCACTGAAGCCAGGCTTGGTTTTCTAACCTGAAATAGTAGGTAGAAAAAATAGAAGAGGTGGACAATAAGAAGGATTAAGTACAGTTGCTGTGTAAAGAACAGCAGGATAGATTAGATTAACCCAGAGGTCTGTAAAAGCAGGATAAAAGAGGAGTGTCGTTGTTCACTTTCTCTGCCATTCAGATGGAGGTAAGCTGAATTCTACAGTGGTGCTTTAGTTGCGGATGTTCTGTCACTTTATATGAAGCAATCACATTGCTTGTATACTCCTTATAATGCAGGATAATAAGCCTCTGAATATTGAGCAGGTACCTTCATTGTTTTGTGTGTAATGGCTAGGAATAGCTCAACTTCTTTGTTCAGTTTTGAATCCAGGAGAGAAGGGAGAAATGTCACTGGAAGAATGTGGTATTCACTGCCAAGTGTGTGGAAGCTTGGGACATTATGGTTACTGGGAAGATGAATCTTGAATATGTATGGATTTACATCCCAGCAAAAACATTTCATATTTCATTAATGTGAAAAAGTAGTTGAAGAGGTGTGCAAAATCTGAAATGCCAGGAACTTTTTCTTTTTTTATTACCTGAGATCTTTATTTTGTAAGCAGAGGAAATAAACTACTGCCCTTTTTCTGGCTTTGCATAGCTCTTTGCAAGCCAACTAATTGTTCCACTGAAAACCCAATGTTACTACAATATTACTATTCATCATAGCCAAAAGTGTGAGGCATCATGTTTGTTTAATGTTTTACGGTCTCAGGATTTGCCCACAAAGGGATCTCAGTTCTTTTTTGTTGAAAATCAAGTCATAACCAAGTAATCATCACAAATACGATAATTTTCCAAGTGAGGTAAAGTATACTAATACTGCCTATCTAGTCATTATGTAATGCTCAAGTAAAAAAAAAATCTATATAATCCACACAGAGCATAATTAGCTTGCTTCTAGTATTGCATTAGCTAGCTTCTAGTATTGCGTGGCCGATGCAAGATTCTGATACTTTACGAAACAAGTCCTTCTGATTATTCTTTAAGCTGAGTGAACATGTATCAGTATTATGCATTGATATGGTGCTACAAAAAAACCCACCAATGCATTCCCTTTAATTGTGCGTTATCATGTCAACCTAAGTTTAACTATTTCGCATAAGCAGTTTCTCACTTGTAAATCAGCAATAAAAGGTTTATTTATACTACCTTTCAACAAGATTTTCCTTTTGTTACATCTCTTGAAAATTGAACAATGTTATGTTCAGCACAGTTCATGTTAACATGTCTGTTCTAGTTTTAGGTGTCTCTCCTCCTCAGCTTCAGAGATTTTTTTTTTTAATTCCTGAAATAGCCCTTAGTTTTTCCACGATAAGAGGTTTGCCTTTAGCTCTCCGTCAAAGTGATCAGGTTTGATTCTGGAGGGACATTATGTGGGACACCTCTGTAGCTGAGCAGCATCTCAGGTGAACTGAACACACAGTTCATTAGCACTATTTCACCCAGGGGCTGAGTGTGCTGTCTGTACAGGCATCTGAGTCCTGCAGACGTCTTCTTGACAGTAAGAGGACTAAATGTGTTGTTTCAAGTCCTGCTGCCCTGGTCACTGGGCCCTCAAGGCTAGATTCTTATTGTCACTGGAACTGGCTTGTCACAGCAGGCAGCAGATGGCCAGGTGGAACGGGATGCTTTTTTCCCTGGTCAGATACCTACTGAGAGCACACTGGTGTTGCTCTCAACATATAAAGAATAAATAAAAGGTCTGCACTACTCTCAGACAAAGCAGGAGGAAAGCAGCTGAGTAGTCCCCCCGTTTCCTCTTTGCTCTGTAGAGTAGAAGACTCCTGGTAGAAAAGTGCAACAAAAGTTTGCTTCTCTCTAGTCACACCTGGAGAACACAGTCCATACAGATCATTCAGAGACGATGAATGGGAGACACCTTCTTGGAAGGTGAGCCAGATGCATCTCCCTCATGTACACAGAAGTTAGCTACAGCTTCTTGTGCAACAGCAGCAGAAGTTTCTCTGAGAATGACAAGGAATGGAGAAAAGGAGAAAACAGAGAAACAGAAAATAGCAGCAGTAAAGTAAGAAAAATGTTTTATTTCTAGATATTTACTAAAAGGACACCTGTGATTCATCTGGGAAACCACTAACTAAGAGGGTGAGATTTGGAGGTTCTGGAAAGTGCCAAGAATGTCAGGAGGTCTCTTACATTGGGGAGATAAAAGTTAAATTTGCCAGTACTAATATTCCCGGCTAAATCTCACATGTTTTCTGGTGGTTAGCTTTTGTGACACTTGTTCTACAGCTAGATCACCTTTCAGAGAAGGATCTGTGTTTACTTCAGTAGGATTTACCTTAATTGGAGGCAGTATAAAATAATGTAAGGTAGTATAAAATTCTTCTCTGTATAGATATTACAATGTACAGAATACCTTTCTGTGAAGTTCCTTCTCAAAATAACAAGTGTCCATATATATGTTCATACATGAATATTTGTGGATGTGTATATATGTGCGTAAATCAGCTACATAGGCAGCTTGCAGTATCTTTTATTTTGCAGTTTAGCTTTTTCAGTAGGAGTTGAAGGGTCATAAAAATACCATGCAAATGCAGTTTTTAATTTTTTTTTTCACATACCAGTGTTCCTGTTCTTTCAAATACTGTACAAACTCTATGCTAAATTTTGCCTCATTTTTCTCAGTCAGTTTGCCAGCATCTTTTTAATTCTGGAGAGCCAAATATTTAGAACTGGGTATATTTCTAAAGGTGATGTATTTTCTAGGAGGTTTTTTGGACAGACCCTAAAATACTGGTAGGTGTCTAGTAAGGTATAAGGTATTTAGGAGAGCAGTGAATATAATTTGGTGCATCACTTCACAGCATCTCTTGACTGCCCTCACCTGTTGAACCCAGGAGTTACTGCTGCTGTAGCTAAAGCAGCAGGACATAGTACACACTTGCATCTCATTACTCCAGTTCACAGCCCAGAATATTAGTTAAGCCAAAAATGAAGGTAACCGTGTGTGAAGACCCCAGATTGGGAACTGGAGAAGCTAATGCACCAATGGACATCCTTTTCTGCTGGCTGTGCTGTGGAGTGTGATCATATCCAGCACAAGGAGTCGGCAGACTGATAAAGCCAGTAGCATCTTCAAATGACCCAGCTTAATTATACAAAAAGTGTCTGCCAGAGCATGTGCTTCTATGGAGCTTATCTTTGGTGTAGGAGTAGAGCTAATTATTTTCCCAGTGTGTCATGGTACCAACATTCAGAGAACCTAAAATCACATGGAAACTTTTTTCTTCTCTCATATGGCAATAAATGCCATGTTTCCTTTCTAGTGTCACTCATAGCTCTTTCAGCTGTGTGGTTGTCCAAGTATCTCCCCATCTTTGCTGTATGGACAAGTGTTTCCTTGCACATGATTCTGTTCTAAGCAGTGCATATTCCTGTGTGTGCTGGGGGCTCTTTGCAAATGGGTGGGGAGCTGTGAGCCAAGTGTGGTGGCAGGGCAGGGGTCTGTCCCTCCCCCAGCCTCCAAGTCAGGCCTGCAAGGCAACCCTTGGAAGCCAGCCCATGTTGACTGTGGCTGTGGAACATTTGGATGGTTTTTGTAATTCAGCAGAGCAGGCTTCTGGGTAAGTGGAAAGGAGCAAACCTAATTTTTTCTTCTTTACTGTAGGCTAGTTTTGAAATGCTGTGTACTAGCAGGAGAGAACTGGCCTGCACTCATCTTTGCACCATTTTAATGCAATCAGTCTAAAATGATGTTCCTACTTGGTATCACAGTGGTACTATATGGTGATATCTGAGTTGGGGCCCGTCTCTTGCCATGCTGCCTTGCTTAACTGCACACATGCTCCCATTGACCACCTACCTGAGGACCAGCGAAGGGACCACCTGTACCATTACTGAGTGCTTCCCCTTTACTGGTTAACAAAATGACATGGCAGGCCTGTGAGGGAAATGTCTACTCTTTCACTGACTGGTGAAATGGTACTTTTGAGAGTTCAGGAATAGACGTGATGATGGAGACGTGAAGGAAATCATCCTTTCTGTCTGTCCCTAAAAATATTCACTTCATACAGTCAATTTCTGTTTATAGAGATAAAGATGTTATTTATAACATTTACCTCAAATGAGACACAATTTGTAATACCCTATAGGGAAGTTGGGGTCTGATTATACCAGTGTATCACCAAACCCACATGTAGCACGTTTTGTTCAATTTGCATATGCATAGGTGGTAATAAATGGTGCCAAGAAGTGGAGATCTGTCCCATCCATTTTGTTTTTATAAACCAGCAGCAGCGAGAGCCCATTGTAGCTTTTTAAGAAGTTGCTAGAAGAGTATGGTATTTTTAAACTTTGAAGTCTCTATAAATCAAAGCATGTCTTATGTGGAGGTTTTTTCTAAGTAAATGTAAAAAGTGTTCTTCTTTATATGAGAAATCATTATTTCCTCTTTTGTGAAGTATTTTCTTAAACTAGGAAAAGCCTTTAAAAAAGTCCTCATATGATGATAGTGTGTGAAAAAATGTAAAATATAATTTAGGTTGGGGTCTTTTTATAATTGATTTTTTTCTTTGTTTTATTGCTAATAGCAAATGCATTTCAAAATCAAAGTAACTTGTTAGAATCCACAGATCTTTACACTGCTACTGAGATTATGTTTTGATTTCTTTGACATGATCCCTGATTGCTGTGAGAAGAATCAGTTCAGTATTTTTGTTCTTAGATTCCCCCTCCTTTGTCTTGCAGCTACTTGTGGCAGATTCCATTAACAATTGCAGTAGGAAATACGAGCCACATCTCATCAGAGGCAATTATATGGGTGTCTAACAAATCAGGTAAAAATAAACTTTCCTCCCAGTGGAATCTCATAAAGCATACTTGTGTTTTCCTCAACTGTATCTTTGGAATTGATCCTAGATAATTGTTTAGTTGCTCTGCACCCAGTTTTAACTGCTTAAAATGAATTGCAAAAAAAGCAGAGCTGGGAAGGGAGGGAGGAGGAATGAAAGATGAGCAACAATCTAGATTTATAATTATTGTAGAATTTAGACAGTATAATGTAAAGCTTTTACAAAGAAATGTAAAGTGCTAAGTATTTTATATTTGGCAACACATATCAAATCATTGATGAATGCAATTCACTTTATTGATTGGTGAAAGTTAAATGCAGTATTGTATAATGAAGATGATATGATGAGTATGATTTAGTACATTTAGAATTCTAGCATTTTTTACTCAATCTATAGTCTGAACCAGGGCTAAGAAATGGTTGCTGTCATTAAAATTTTCCTTATTGATCTGTCAAAAGTATTTGTTCTCTCTATTAGATAACCATACACTGGACCTCAAAAGTGCATTATTCTGCTTGCTACTTATTTTCTTCCTCCTCAGTTCCTACATGATCATAACAGTAATAGTTATTGTCCAGAGGACAGTGAGTGCTTGATACCAGTGGTTTTTTTTTTTTCCTCTTCCTAAGAGAGGAAGCCCACCACAGAAATTTCATGAAATTTTTATCTGTTTCTTTAGCACTTCATGCTTCATCATCTGACAATTTTGGACTGGAACTGAAGAGAGTGAGTGAAGACATATGGGGACTTAAATAGAATTATTATATAGAAGGGAAAAGAAGGATACATGCATCCCTTTGACACGTGGGCTGTAGAGGGAGAACTGACTCTTTCTTGTATAATTAGAAAGGTATAGAGATTTCCCTCTAATAGAAAATTAATGGGAGAGAGGAGGGAGTCAAACCTGTGTGAGACCTTTTTTTTCTTTTGTAAGTTGCTAAAATATATTAGTCACATAGATCTTAGCAGCCAGAAGGACTGGAAATGAATGGTGTATGGTCAGTATAAATCGGAGTACCCCAGCTTTCTAGTGGTACAAGGTATGTGTTTCTTTACCCAGATTGTTTGCAGCCTATGAGAAAGTGTTTTATGCTGCTCCCATGTTAGAATGATCTAGAAATGTGCCTGCAACTGGAGCAATTTTCATACCTGGGAAACATACTCTCATCAAAGCATACTGATTCTGTCTCACTTTTCAGAAAATTACTGCATTGGCCATACTTTTTAATATTAACACTTCCGAAATACTTCAAGACCTGTTCACACTTTCACAGTCTGCCTTAATGACCTGCTCTACTTTTGTCCTTTAGGGCTTGATTGAACTCTCATGGAAGTTATTAGAAAGGTTCCCACTGACTTCAGAGTGAGCTGATCATCCCATCTCATTAGGTTGCACATGCATGCCTCCTTCCCTTCACTCCCACCTTCAAATTTCAGTATATTACTATTATCTACATAGATGCTTCCTCATTGCCTTTTACTTGCAGAGTGCTGTGGAGGAACAAGTCCATAAAACTGCTACCCACTCTTTTAAGATCTACTGCTTCTACTGGAATGCCTTCAAGAAATCAACAAATTAATGATGGCCAGTGGGAGCAATTATTTTGGGCTGGCTACTATATAGAAATTAAAGAGGAACCTTTCCGAGTCATCAGTCTCCTATGTAGCAAATCAATGACACTGTGATCTATTGTCATTATCCTTGTTCTTCCTCATTACTTTCACTCACTCATTCACTTGCTGTGCCTCATTGAAAATGAGACTGTAAACTTACGACTAGAGCAAGAATGTCCTCTTGCTTCTACTTATTGTGGTCTAGCTCAGATGAAGAATTCCTCAACAGAAAAACTTCAGTAAGAACGTGCCTGAATGTATACTCAATGTATGATTGATTGTACATGCTGTTATGTGTTGAGGCTGGTATACGTGATGTTGTGATATTCCTGAGAGCTTTTCTGCAGCTGGTATGTTTGTTTCATGGGGATGAGGGAGGAATTCTGAGACTCCAAAGGACAGTTTCCAGGTTTGATTCTTGTGGACTGGAAGAATCTTGAAGACTTTCTGTTGTACAGAGGACACAGTTTCAGTATTGTCCCAGTGGGTAGTCTGGGAAAAAGTCTGCAAGCTGGAAGTGAAACAAACTGCTCCAGAGGATATTTGGAAGACTGGAAGTGGTCACATTGTTCTTCAAGTGAGTGTAATTAAATGCAGATACTCAAATCAACTTTGGAGTAATTGCTGTTCATGAGGATGGTTTCTGTGTGCTTTTTAGGAAAGAGTAGACAATTCCTTCTTGTTGACTAAACTGTTGTGCTGAAGGAGCTTCCAGTGTGACTGGAAGAGTGGATAGGAGTTAATGAACAGCTCTCCATTGTTTGTTATTGTGGTGTGTTGACCCTGGCTGGACACCAGGCACCCACCAAAGTCCCTCTATCAGTCCCCCCTGAAACTGGACTGGGGAGAGAGATTATAACAAAGTGTTTATGGGTCCGGATAAGGTCTGAGTTAGGGATCCCTCACCAAATACTGTCTCAGCAAAACAGACTCGAATTGGGGATATTATTTGGATTTACTACTAACAAAATCAGAGCAGGATAATGAGAAGTAAAACCAGTAAAAACTTGAAACTCCTTCTCCTCGTCCCCACCCCTCTCTCTTTCCCAGCTCTACCTCCTCTCCCCCAGTGGTGCAGAGAGACAGGGAATGGGGGTTGTGGTCAGTTCATCACACGTTGTTTCTCCCACTGCTCAGCAAGAGATGTGTTTCCCCAGATCCAACATGGGGTCTCTCCCTCAAAGTCACAGCCTTCTCTCAGTCATCCACCTGCTCTGGTGTGGGTCTCCTCCAGGGACTGCAGGTGTATCTCTGCATCCCCATGGATCTCCATGGGCTGCAGGGGCACAGCTGCTTTACCATGGGCTGCACCACGGGCTGCAGAGGAATCCCAGCTCTGGTGCCTGGAGCACCTCCTGCCCCTCCTTCTGCACTGACCTTGACGTCTTCTTCCTCTCATATGTTCTCACCCCGCTCTTCTCTGGCCGCAATTACATCTGAACAATAGCATTTTTTTTCCTTCTTCTTCTTAAATATATTATCACAGAGATGTTACTACCACTTCCGGTTGGCCCAGCCTTGGCCAGTGGCACATCCATCTTGGATCCAGCTGGCATCGGCTCTGCTGGACGTGGGAAAAGCTTCTGGCAGCTTCTCACAGAAGCCATTTCTGTCTGTAGCCTCCCCTCCGCTACCAAACCTGGCCATGCAAACCCAACACAGTCATGTATTACTGATCACACACCTCATTTCAGCTGCCAGTAGGAAGAAGGGTTCAAGTTGATGACCACCACCTTGGCATATCACTTAAATCTTCCAAAAAAATTAACCTTGTCTGTGGCTTATCTGGGAGAAATGAAACCACAGCAGTTTTGAAATAGCTACATATAGAAATGCATCAAAAAATGTTCCTTTTTTTTGGTGGCCATTCAGATAACAATATCTATCGGAAGTAAACCCCGTGCCTTGCCCTAGCTCACGATGAATGGTTATTTGCTGATGTAAGAGTCTTTTCCTTCATGTACATCCAGAAAGACAAAAGAGAGAATTGTTGATTTTTGCATCCTCTTTGCTGCCGTGTCTGTGACCTCATCAAGGTGTTGTAGGATACCAGTTGGTATTTTCATGAACAAGGGATGTGAGACTGCTCTCCAGCTTTGTGAGAGCCATATGAATTTAGGATGATTGAGTTGCTGCTCTGTCCTCATCCTGTCTGTCTCTGGTACACACCAGAGATCGTAAGCATGCAGATGACTGACTGTTCAATATGCTGAGCAGGGCCAGTTTAGATAACTGCATGTCACCACAATTGCTGGCAACAGTGCCAGGTCTGTCCATTCTTCACAGCACCAAAGTGAAGGAACACACTGGAAATTACAGATATGCAGCGTCTTTTTGAGTTGTAATTCATTGTCCTTTGCAGCAAATCTTGTATGGAGGACAGTGCCAGGCCTTGGCAACTTGTTTGACGAAGTGCATAATATCCAAGATGTTTCAAATTTAATGTAGCTCTTCCCACCTGTTTGTCGAAGGTATGTAGTCATACTTTTGAAGGCTTTTCATTTTGCAAGTGCTTCTGCTAGTCTCTCTTCTCCTTACCCAGTGAACCATAGTATCTATGTAACCATATTTCTACTCATCAGTTTGTATGCCAGCCATCAGATGATGGTCATTTTTCTGAGCTAGTTTGACTGGTGTGTGAAATGGAGCTGTCTGATTTGCTGTCAGGGTGCTGCACAAACAGGTCACCACCACCTCTTCCCTGTTCACTCCTCATGGCCAGTGAGGAGGATGAGGCTGTTCTGCTTCAATGACTGTAAACCAGTCACAAAGGAAACATCTCATGCCGAACGTTCCTATCCATGCTGAGGTGAGAGACATCACGCTAAGGTGGCTGCAGTGCTCTTTGTGCCTCAGTGTTGCAGGTCTGCTGAATGATAAATTTTGCTAGCACTGTGGAAATCATTGATATTACAAACTTCTGCTCTGTCATAGTTCCAGGGCTTGTTTGTGTTTCTCCTAGGTAAGTTGCCTCTTTTGTGGTTGCTGTAATGATCTGTGAGCATGTATTCACATAGTTTTGGGATCAGCCCAAAATCAGTAGTTGGTAAAAGTCAAGAACCAGCTTTGAACCCATTCCATCCCCATGACTGCTTAGCAGGACTTGTGGGAAGGACTAGGCTGTTGCTGATGAAGGTGTACTAGGTGTGGAAGCACAGGCTCACCTGTGCATGTTTCTGCAAATCCAGAACTGGCCTTAACCTCAAGTGAGGAGGTTTAGCTAGCATCTATTTCCAATAGGTGAGCAAGGCTTTGGACAAAGGCATACTTGCTCTTCCCTGGGAATCACTGTTCTGGTGCTCAATCTCCAAGTAGGAAACATCTCCATGCAACTCAGCAAGTGCTGCTGAACTGGCTGACACAGCTTTAGTCTGCCTCACTGCCCTTTCCATTCCCACCTCCTGTTCATTAACTGATTTGTTATGTTCCAGGGAAATACTGCTTTGATGGACCTCCCTACCTCAGTTAAAGTGACTGCTATTCTGATTGCTCCTAATACCTCCTCAGGATTGTGATGAGATGGGGGAAAGAAAGTTGAACAGGGCAATTGCCTTCCAACAGCAAGTCCCAATTTACTTTGCCACCTCCTACTAGATAATCTCTACTTTGAGCCACTCAACAGTCAGATTCTCCTCTATGAAGTGTTTTGTAGAAGACAGGTGCTTCTGAGCTGGGGTTTGCTGGCCACCTGCTGGGGAACAGAGCATTAGTTGCAGCTTTAGAAAAATACCCTTTATTTTCTTTTCTGAGCCTCAGCTGCTGAGCTTTACCTATGTTGCTTCCAGACTCCACTCTTTTATGTTTCAAAAGAAGGAAGAAGGGAATCACTGTGAAGAAAGATCAATATACAAGTCCTGCTTTGAGCTTCAGCCAGCCATAGTGAGGGCCAGAGATACAGGACTTGGAATCCTATGTAATTTTGACAGAGTGAGTCAGAATCATTCCCCTTATTCTAACAGCTGAGCGAAGATCCTAGCAGAAGACTGCTGCTTACATTGTGTATCACCTTAGACATTAGCAGTTCCATCATACTGGAATGCTAATGGATGGAAGGGTAGTCTGAGGAAAGAGTTATGTGAGATGGAACATAATCATATTTCCTAATGTGCTCCATTTATTGTGTTGATCTCTATACCAAAATACTTTCTTTCAGCATGGAGCTATGGCAAAATGGCAAGTGAGATAGAACTTTTTCTTCTGGTTTGCCTTCTCCCTGTATGAAAAGTTCTTGCAAGAAGATTTGCAGAATTTAGTTAAAGCCAGTATAAATTATTGTGAAATTCCTCATGGAACACATTTTTGTCAGAAAAATTTCGCTTGCTGTTGTTGTCAAGAAATTGTGCTACACTTTTGCAGTTATTTTTGCAGCAAAATGGAGTCAGTTCCCCCAGCAGGGATTCTACTAGCATAAACCAGTTTCTTAGTATGCTAGGGATTGTTTAAAGTGAAGAGTTAAAATAACAGCTATGAGTCTGAACACTTGAAATGGTACTGGAACTGTGTTTGGTCCCTGCTTTTGGCAGTACTCTCTTGCAGAAGGGTGCCCTTCTCCCAGACCTGCCTCACATGCTGATTTTGATGGAATTGCAGTTGCTTGAGAGCTGGGAGAGCTCAGAACTTCAAGCCACATGCACCAGCTGGAGGACTATCTCACACTCCGAGAGCAGACAAACTGGAAATGAGATCCTAACTGATTTTTTTTAACTTCAAAACAAATGTCATAAAGTTTAACCATTTCATAAATGTTTCCTATATGTATGCGGCAAAACTAGAAGTTTTAGTGCAGTGTTATTTTCTGAGGCATCCAGACAAAACGTGACCATGGAAAAACACTTTCTGATGGAAGAAGATAAAAAAAACCCTCCCTTTAATCTCAAATACAATGGGATATATATTTTAGAATGACTTTTAAGAGATGAACTAAAACCTTCAAAGATAGATTTCATTCCAAATGAAATCGTTGTTGTTGTTCAGAAAGTCATGAAAGGTTTAATGTAGGGTTTAACACTGAGTTACTACCGTTTCCCTAACTATAATACTTTTAATAGGAAGCTAATAAATGTGTTTGTGGTAAGTTGAAACATTACCCAGGTGTATAGAAGTTTTTAGTGCCTGTAATTACCAAAAGTAAGAATTTTTTTTATAGGAAAACATGAGGACTGACAGACACAAATATCAAATTCTACTAAATTATATGGAACTATATGAAGCACATGTATCAGGCAGTCCCTTAAAATAGCCACCTCTTTATATGAGCTGGGAAGGCATGAAAGATTCCTGTCCTGTATTTCAGGAGAAGGTCAATACATGAATGGTCTTATTGAAAAATAATAGCAAGGTGTTATGGTTGTATTTAAACTGACCAAAACAGCAATAATGCCATCGTGCTTGGCAAAGATACTCTCTTCCTTTATAGCGATATGTACTGGGGGTGTTGCACAGCTGTTACATGTGGAATAGCTTGTTCTGGACTTTTCATATTTGACTGGCACATATAATTCAATACTCTATAAAAGCATAAGTAATTTCCTCACTTTGGAGGTGAAAATTTAATACAAATGCTCAAAGAAGAAAAAGTGTATGTATTTTTTAATTACAGATGATTTTGAAAATTTCCATTTAATGTATTTATTTACCCAGATATTGCTTAATGTGTGCTGATAGCCTATTTGGTATGCTTTTAGGTAGTGTTGTAGAGGTGGAAGGCTTAACCAGTTACAAGTAGCTGCTTTCAGGACTGGTGGCATTTGGAGGTTAGTTTGCAACCAAAGAGCATGGGCAGAAAGCTGTACTGCATTAAGGTGGTATAAGGTTACAAAGAAACAGGATCCAAGTCTTCTCTAAGTAGGATGGAGCAACAGGGTGGTTCTGACTTGGACCTGATGAAAAAAGGATTTAAATAGAGGAGCAAGTCTGAGATCAGAGTTTGCTTAGGACTGATCTGTACAGCCCCTTGTGTAACACAAGTGTTACACCCTTGTTCCAAATCAGATGGTGTGGCAAAAGTAGCTTAGGTGCTTTGACAGTATGAATGCCTGTGAAGTTGAAAGTTGTAGGACTTAATTCAGATTTTCTCAGTCCTATTTCTGCAGGATATGTTGGATCCTAAAGAATGTGTCTGCCTGGTGCTTACCACAGATAAAAGAGCAATAACAATTGAATTGAACAGGCGACAACTGAGTTATTTTGGATGTAATATTACTAATAAGTGTATTTTTCAGAGATTTTGATGGTTTCAGAACTACCTAGGAGAAAAGAGGACTTTCTGTTTCAATCCTGCAGTTTTTTATCTAAATTCATGTGCATAATGCAGGTCCATGAATTTAAACATAAAATTATGTGTTTTTGAGATTGGGATTTTACTGATCTTTGTGCTTACTGCACCTTAAAATAGTAGTTATTTGTGGGTTTGCTGTTAGTCAAGGAAAAAGCACAACTTTTATCTAGTCCTAGTTAAATATTATTTCCTCAGTTTTATAAGAAAGACTGAACCAAATCAATTTCTTCAGTAAGCCTATGTACTAGATAGTATGTGTGAATTGCAAAGACCATATTGCTAATTTTTTTCCCATTTATTACCTCCAGAGAAGTCAAGCACACCAAACATTTCCCTAGTGGAATTACATTTATAACAAATTTTATGTATTTCTTTTTTATTTTTTAAATTGAATGTGAAGGCTGTTCTTCAACAGTGTACAAACTAATTTTATTAGTTGAAAAAAGTGTTTCTGAATTTTTAGTGAGTTCTTGTTCATGGTTAGTTTTGTCAAAATAATATACTAGATTGAAGACTTCTTCCAGAGATGTTGAAGCCTGAGGCTTTGTGCTGTGGTAAAAAAGAAGTGCATGTTGTGAGTTCAGGGCATCTGTGTTGTTGAAATTTTGAAATCTCTATTCCTGCAAATAGTTGTGGAGTGCCTGACTGTACAAATATGGTAATAAGTTTAGGTTTTCAGCCCTAAAGTGATTACTTAAAACGAGGGGAAAGATGAACAGGCTAGGTGATATAAGGTTAATTGGTCTAGCTCTGAAGAGGAGGCTCTCAGTGGTTAGTCGCCAGAAGCTGTACAACTCGAAGTACTTTAATTTAAAATCCAGTGTAAAAGCTTAATCAAATACATGCAGAAACACTTAAGAATCTATTTTTTTAATCACAGGTTTACTCTTCTCTCTATAGCACATCCATTGAATTGTTTGAGTTACAATTGTAGAAAGCTATTTAAGCATGGCCAGAATAAGGGTACCAGACTTAAAGTGGGTACCTCTCATAAAAATAATATTTGCCAGGAAAGAAAAAGCACCCTTGAAATTCTGTGTGGGTAAAAGGTCCCCATGGGAATGTCAGCTGGCATCCCTCTACATCAGAACAGATAAAAGAAATTATTAATCAAACACAATATTTTTGTTAGGCTTGGAATTAATTTTACTGCCTTCACGTATATTTAAAGAAGGAGAAAATGTAACAGATGCATCTTTAGAATGTTTAAGTTTAAAACCAAGACCCTTTCCCTTCTTCTTCTTTGTTTCCAGAACACCACAGAATTCCTGCTTTGGAAGAGGCAAGTTGGTTGCTGGGGAACATCAACCAGACTGGCTACTTTAGAGTTAATTATGATACTAGGAATTGGAGGCTGCTAATTAATCAGCTAACAAGGAACCATGAGGTAAGCTCCTCTTCTCATCCCTAACATCCGCTTTCATAGAGGAACCTTCACTGTTTCATCACCCTAAATGGTTCAATTTTTGTGCTTGCCCCTCACAGGTTATCTCTGTCAGTAATCGAGCAGGCTTGATTGATGATGCATTCAATCTAGCCAGGTATGTTTTCCTGAAGATCATCTATCCTCATACACATTGCTGCAATAACTCATGCAACCATTAACCCAGCAGTTGAGTGAGTTTCAAAGTTAAGTATGTTTTAAACACACTTTGGTTTCCCTCCCCGGCTGTTTTTTTCATATAGCACATAAACATGGTCTGCAGCACATTCACTGCTCTTGATCAATAATTGCCGTAGGGTATTTCCGAGTCTGAAGAGATCTGATCAATTTTGCAGCAAGTTCCATTTAACACTTTGCAGATAAATAATCTCTTTCCTCTTTGTCTAATGAATGAGGGTTTTTTCTTCTGTTTCTCCCAGTTGTCCCACCTCTCTTTTATTTTACCACTGATCCTTAAGCTGTATTTAATTTGAGATGGAAGGCACCTTCAAGCTTCAGTAATTTTTTTGCCCTAACTTGTACTGTTATATCATTTTTCCAGTATCTTTCTTGTAATCTGCTAGAACAGACTATTTTTTTTTCCCTCTGTGGGGCTTTTCAAACAGAATGGAAAAGCAGTCCCATTGAGCGTTTCTGGAATTTATGCAACATTTTGTGTTTAATATGATGAGAGTTAATAATTAACACATACGGTACTGGTTAGGTGCTGTCTTCTTTACAAATTGAGACAATGGAATTGTCCCATTTTTTTGAAATCCCGTATGTTGATGGTGAAAGTGTAAAACGAGGAAAACAGTGGAACATTTGTAACTTTTTGATTTTGAGGTACCTGGGAACATAGCATTAGTAAAGGAATTACAGATTTAATTGCAAAATTGCAAATAATGTGATTTTACTTGTACTGTGATGTCAAAGGTAGCATGAAAAGAATTCCTGATACTACTGTCTTTTCTGCTGGTGCTTGCAAGGCTTGGTAGTACTAAGGTACTTTTAACTACAGATGGTCACTGGAGGTATTTGGGCTTCAGTCACAGTGTCACAGCTCAGTGATGTTCTAGCATCACTGCAGTAAAACACAGTTGTGTGCCCTACCACTGTTCCTGCTGCTGACATAAAGTAGTGATTAGCCCTTACTTAACAGTCCAGAGATGTAGTAAGGAAGGAGGTATCACTGGGAAAGGAGCATCCATTTGCTTTTGGCACTGCCTTTCATTCTTGCTTTGTGACATCTTCCCGTTGGTAACAGTAAAGAACTAGAAATAGATCATTACGTCAGACTTCAGTAGACCATGATTTGTCTACTCTCAGCCTAGTAGAATATTGCAGATTATTCTGAAATATTTAGACTATTAGAAGAACTACCAAATGTTGAGTAATGTCATAATCTATTCCAATTTTATTTGATTTTGACACTTCAGAAGTAGTGTGCAGTTACACAGAGTCAGTGTGGCACCTTCTTTCTCCATGCACTGAATGCAGTCAGATGTGGCTAGACTTCCCTGAAAATCTAGATCCTTAAAAAAAAGCTGTTTCTTCAGCCAGTTTTTGTAGGTGTGTGTTTTTCTTCTGAGTCAGTATCAAGCTAGTGCTCTAGGGTGTCTTGTTTGTGGAGCATTAAGGTGAGGTCTTGATTAAAGACCCAGCCTACATTGTCTGGCCAAGTTTTGTCTATCTAAAAACCACTCAAAAGATTAGATGAGTAATGCATTCCCCACTAATTTTCCGAAGTACTTTTATGAGGATGCTGGATCCGGCACCTTTTTCAGAGGTAACTACACTAGAGCATTGTGAAGTCTTTCACAATATTTCACGTTATGAAACTTGAGTTTGTTTTGTTAATGATGATCTGGTTGTTTTTAACAGTAATTCAGTCCTCAGTTTTGGTCCCTAGTTGCAATGGTGTGTTATCTTCCTGTCTACAGCTGTAATCATGCATGTTTAGAGAGAGAGGAGAACTGTGGAATACATACTTTAGTTCTAATCCCTAGCTATTATTTTCAGTGATAAAATAATGCAAAAATTTTAACATAATTTTTTACATTCATTTTTACTTTCAAAAATTATTTCTAATGTAAACAGTTCTTTTTACTGTACTGAAGAACCTGTATTTCTTCAAAATACCCTGTCCTTCTTAGAAACTGCTGAAGTACTTCCTAGTGTGCTGTTGAACTTAATATAGATAATACGAAAAGGATTTAACTCAATTTTCCAGTGTTACAATATTGTATGTCCTAATATGATTATTTCTATGTTGTTATACTGCTAATTGATTTTGTTTGTGGAACGAGTGCAGCTCTTCTCTTTAGTAAAATTTAATAATATCTAGATCTGGAGAAAAATGAAAAAAAGTGCTCATATAAATTATTTTGGAACACCACATTTTATTTTTTTAAAGGTGTGTTTGATTTCATTACTCTGAAATGTTTATTAATCTTTTGCTATCCAGCATAGTGATTGCTTGAAAATAAACAACATAAATGAATTGATACTACCAAGGAATATTTTAAGCTCTATAGCTTTAATTTCATAAGTTTTTGTCTATTTTATATGGAAATATGTTCCTTCATCTTCCTTCTTGGTGTATTTTGGTTTGTATGATATTCATCAAGGAGAGTTGAGTGGAATAGTAACCACAAAAGAAAGTTACAACTTGTTTGTTTTTTAGATTTTTAAGCATAGTTCTGTTCTTGGCTGTAGTGCATGCACATACCTTAAGATCTGAAAAGCTGTAGCCTTGGCTACAGAGCATAGGTTATGGATATTAATGTCCCACATTCTTGAGCAAGAATAGCACCTTGATACTCTCTCTTCCCTTCTTCTTGAAGATTCTTTATCTTTTGGTTTGTATGAAGTTTCAGTAGAATTTAAAAATATGGTGATTCTAGTAAATAGTACTAGTAAACACTGACTGAGAAAGCTCAGAAGCCATGAGAAGACAAACAGGTTCTCTTCTAAGCTTAAACAGAGCAGAGGGCAGTTCAGGTAGCTCCAGTAAGCCGTGTCACAATAGATAACAAAGGTCACACTGTTTCATAAGAGTGTGAGTAACGTTGTCAAATTCTCACATCTTTCTCTTTCCTTAGGATGAGGAGTCAGTTAGTATGGGAGGTGGGATGCCTCCCAATTTACTTTAGGCATCCCAAAGGTAGACCTGTAAATCTGACATTCTCACATTGTAGTGCACTGACAGTTAATGGAGAGAAACATGCAGCTGACCTCTCAAAACCACTTGATCACATAGGATAAGATAAATTACTCACTTAATATTAGGAGTGTTGTGTCATCCCTGGTTCTTCCTTGATGGGCTCTAAATCTTCATAAAAGATTTCCCTCATTAAACTGGTTGACTTAATCTATTATTATGTGAAAGAAATAGGTCTGGTTTATATTTAATGTTAATCAGTGTTGAATCAGATGTGACTGTGAATATCTCTTTTACAGTCATCTAAAATAGCTATTGTTGTTTCCAGTTCTGTAAGCACTGAAGGAGCAAGCGTGAAGCGGTGTTGTTGATAATTGTTATGCTTCAAGGACGGATGAGTGTGTTGGAGTTGCTGTCCATTTCCTTGCACAGGTTAGGGGCAGATTGAGCTGTAGTCTCTTCAGATGAAGCTTGCCTCTGTAGGCTTCACAAATATAGAGAGCTGTATCAGAAATGAGCAACAAGAAAAAAATGTACCTTCAAAATTTTCTGTGAACTAAGTGACTCCCATGCTGTAGATGGCCTTCATAAGTGGTCCTCTCTATCAGAATTTCATACACCAGACCAAAACGAGGATCTTGGTGCAAATAGATGTATGATGAGTTACAATAATTGTTTTCCTGCTGTAAACACTTCTTTGTGACTTGTTTCTTTCCAAGCTGTGAGTTCTGCTGACTCTATAAAACCCAAGTCTGAGGGCAAGGGAAAAGGCAGTACCAACCTACTTTTCAATATATAAATCCAAATTATCTACCTTGACACAAGTTTATCTTTAACAGCTGGTGCATTTGACTCCAAGGTTGATTCCAGAAGTAAAATACTGAAGTAAGCTAATGCTGACTCTAGATCACTTTCTCACCAACTTGTAGAGAGGAATTAATTTAAAAAGTAAATCTTACTTAATCAAGTATAGCCTTTTGGATCTGGAAAATCATGTCTTTAGGACACCCTATTTTATTGTTTCTTGAAAAAATTAATTCCTGGCTGTGGGATCTTGACACTGAGGCAAAACCGTTTTATCCATTCAGCCACCTGAGGCAGCACCACCCCACGTAATGATTAGCTGGTCTTATTTCTGGAAACTGAGAGGTATTGCATAACTAAGCCTGTAGTTCATACACTTCCATATAAAATCCAGAATTATTGCTGCTAAATTGGAAAAATGTTTTCTTGAAGTACATGATGGAAATACATGCATAACAAAACTAAACTATGGAGTTGAAATGATCTTCATTGCTGTTTTTCTTCACAGAGATTAAGATTTCATTTCTTGTAGCATTTGAATTCTTCCAACATATGTGGGCTAACTGGTTCCATGTTATACTTGTTTGTGTTACTTCAAGTCCTGTTCAGTGTAATGTCAGGAGAAGTCAAGGGATTTGAGGGCCCATGTGGAACGCTGGGTCTGGATAGTAAATGGGTGACAAAGGTAGAAATTCTCAGCTCAATGTACTTCAAAATGTTTCAAAATTTCAACAGCTACATTCAGGGTTGTTAACCTTGTTTTGTTGGGATATTCAGAAACAGTCATAGAGGATCCATTTATATGAGTAAACTGCAGTTTTACTCTAGCCTTTGTCTTTACTCCTGATTGCATTTTCTCATAGTTCAACACAGAGGAAAACGAGATGTGTTATGCAGCTCCCTTAATTAGTGCCTCTGAGTACCAGCTAAGGGACTGAGTATTAGATCAATACTTTGTATCACGCTTGATTAATAGTGGTATAGATTTACTGTTTTAATAAATGAGGCCTCATCTGAATTATTTCAGTAGATGCCGTAGTAACTCTCATTCACTATCAGGCAAATTTTGGTGATGGTTCACTAGTAATTGATTTAGATATGGTTTCCTACAGAAGTTCTTGGGGTTTTTTTGACATAAATACTCTCTCAATGGGCCAAAGTAGCTGTGCCTTTTATAGAGAAAATAGAAAGTTACGATTATTTTAAGGTAGCCGTCACTCATTCCATATGCTGCATGTCAGGCCATATGTTCTGTGACATATCACAGCATTGATATCTGCTTTATGTGGTGATACGTATTTCAGCTAACATTTGCATGTGTTCGTAACAAGAAGAATCAGAGCAATTCCTGCAACTAAGCACACTAAAAGTCAATTCTGCTTTTGTAGTATGTATCATTTGTGTATCTGATCCTGTTACATAGCTAAAGGCAGTAAAGCAAATTGTACAGCACATTCCAGGGAGGTGTTGGTGCTGCAAGAGCATCTTGAAAGACAGAAATACCTGCTGAGAGCCAGGGAAGAAGTTGTAGACTCTTCAGCATGTACTAAAAACCAACCCTGTAGATCTGACTGCAAAGTGTTTAGTGCAGAGGGAAGGTCTTGGTCTAGTCGTATCCCAGCAAAATTTGCCTAAATGATTTCTGGTACTTCTGAGTAATTATAGCAGTAATTGTTTTATTGTGTAAACGACATTATTCTTAGCCAAACCCAGAATAACTGTCAGGAAGACTTGACTCTGGTTTCAAGGGAGTGACAGAGTTATTTTTAGCTAATGGTTGTTAACTCACTGTCTTTTTACCACATAGTCTTAGTCTCTTAGAGTTCAAGCTGGTCTCTGAAGTTAGCTTGGTATGGATGTATCCTTGTTGCAGTGCAGCTGCCAGGGACTGCTGTGTAATGACAGGGGAAGGGAACAGTCTGTGAAATTAGTTTTGGGAGCATTAATTGAACCAGCTCTGAATTATGCTTAAAAAAAATAAATACATGAGTTTGAGATTAAACAAGAAGGGGAGTGTCATGAGTGAAGCTTGCTGAAGGCTTTTTTGCAACTTCAAGTACTGGAAACAGAGCTAAGAATCGAAAATATGGCTTCAGGAATCTGTGTTGTTGGGGCAGGGGGAAGTCTCTGTACAACCTTGAAACCTGTGGTATTCTGTGGGGGCCCTATCCTCTCATAGCAGGCATACATCCATTCCCTGGGACTTCATCATCGCTACATAGCCCTTTTTCATCCCCACAGCTGTCTGATCAGCTCTAGTCTCTACCTCCCTCAACTGTCCTCTCACAACAAGCAGGTTTTTTGACTCCTTACCTTTACCCCAGAACCTGATTACTTTCCTTTCTGTGGGTCTGACAGGACTGATATGGAGAGCGAAAGATCCTTCTGCTGCATTGGTTAAGGTAGCAAAAACAAGCCACTCTAAGAAGCTGGAGGTTCTGATCTTAACAACTTGACTTTCCTAGCATCAGCAAAGGATATATGAATGAAGGCATAAACCAACTTTTCTAGTTGTAAAAGACAATACTGGTGCCTCGCTAGCATAAAGAAAGCAGTCTGCTATCATAGGCTACTTACTGCTTTGCCTGGTGTTTTGACCTGGCTGCACCATTGCTTCTCAGAAACGATCCTACTTTTTGGGTTTGTCTGATTGCTGTTGACCAGGATTGTTGTCTAGAGGAGGTCTGGCCTTTGTCCATGTATGCTCTGTCTGCTTGAATGTTTTGATAGAATAGCTCCTTTCTATATGGCTAGAAGTGTGTTTCCCTCTAACCAGAAATCAAGCAATAAATGACAGGAAGGACTGTGTTATGACTAAGGCACAGGGACTGAAGAAACTTGGGATGCTGTTTCTATTGTAGCCTTCCTACATGATCTTGGTAAAATCACTTAAATTGTTTGTCTTCTTTCTCTTTTGCAAAATGGAGATAAGAGAATAGGTGAGGATTTAAGAGAATTTCAGAGAATCTTCTTATTATAAATATGTTTATTGGGAATTGCCTTTAGAAAAGTAATATCCAATTCTGTAGATATTCTGGCAAACAAAATTTGAATTGCATGTGTGTTTTCAAGATCAGAATTCTGTGCTATCCATATGAAATTTCTAGCTTTTAAACACATATTTCACTTGGCTGACTGATATGGAAATTATAAACATTAGACCAGGAAAAAAGGGAGTGATGAAAAAGTATTGTGCATAATAATAAACTAACTCAGTTTTGATTCTGCTCAAACAAGCTCTCGTAGATACCATCACCTGTTGACAACTTACTGAATAGCAGAGCTGTTTCATTCTACTCTTCCTAACAAAAATCACCAAGAAAGAAAATAAATAACACTTATAATAATTGAGTCATCTGGAATTGATGTCTATTAGCCCCGGAAATACATTCAAATTTCTTTACTTAATTTAACTCTGTGAATTACATACTTCTCAAAAATCATGGTTTCATGGTGATGAAAAACATGACATACCTTACTGCAAAGCCTTAATTTTTAGCAGTAAAATTTTTCCTTTTCATCTTGTACTACTCCTTTTTAATTCATTTTTATTTCATGTGAGGAAGAAGAGGAAAGGAGAGATTGTGAAGTACAGTTTGAATGAGTTTTTTTGTTGCATTTTTACAAGCATAGAGGGGTTTAGATTTGAGGGTTTTTTCTGTTTTCAACAGAGGTGAGTAATTCAAATTAATATTAGTCTTTGCTTATGTGGCAACTCTAAAACTGTGCAAGATAATTTAAGCCACATAATACTGTGGTAATTACATTGAATTTGAACTATTCTTTGTAGGATGCTTCAAATGCTCTTGTGTGGAGTTGAATGTCACTTGAAGAGTCCTTAAATATTTTGTGTGTACGAAAACATAATAAGAAGCAGGCTTCACTTAAAATTGTCTTACTCTCCGAATCTTCTAATGTTGGAGAGATTGAATGCTAATTAAATTTATTTCGTAAAATTAGCTTGTAAGCCAAAAGTTGCTGTTGTATTCATCAAAGAGCAGATGTGCATTCCTGTCCTGTTTACGTGTAAGTCCATAGCTGGTACAGGTCATAATGCCTCCATCAAGTCACTCTGGCATCTTCGAAAAAGAGAGTCCTTATATGGTCCTTTATATATTCCCTGGGAGGGAAGGATGAGGTAGATTATTCTTTGACACTGGAGATCACAGGGCCTTTTTTAAAGATTGCCCATTAGTTTTCTATGAGAAAACATTCTTTCTCCAGCTTCTGTGGTTGCACATGGATGCCAGTCATCCTAAGTTTTTAATCTTTGACTTCTAGCCTTGCAGGAGTTGAAGGGGAAGTCTGTGACTACAAGAGTTAATTTCCCTGTTGTACGGGTCACCTTGCCCAAAGCTTTTTTGACGTGTCAGGGTTCAACATATATGTTTTTACTGAGCTATCAAGGAATTGCTGTTAACACACTGTGGGAAAGAATATCCTGAATACATTGGTAGAGACACCAGTCCTTGATAGGTCATGAAAAAACGAAAAAGGCAGATACAGTTAAATGTGGATGTTCACTGGCGCCAAGTTTCTCTGTGAGTTATTCTAATCCACACACTTTACTGTTAAAGTAAAGCAATGAATCAATTATTAAGAATCCTAACTTGCTTTAAATTGTCTCTTTAGGAGTTAATGAGTATAGTCTAATTATTCATATATTGCACAGAAACAGAAACAGAACTGATGTTAATCTGAGTTGCACATCTGTGTTCTGAAGAGCTGTGTTTTACCCCTTCAAAATTACCCAGACGAAAAGCTAGTCATGTTTTACACATTTTTAAGAAACAGACGAGGCAGGGTGAGTTTTAAACCAGCAGCAAGTAAATCACCTCATTTCCATTGTTTCAGCAATGCAGACCAGTTTGCTGCAAGCCTGGATTTTCTAATTTTGATTTAAACACATGACTTATAATGTCTTTGTTGGGTGGTGGGACTAAAGGATTTATGGTGCCCTTGTATGTGGGACTCTCATCACTGTACGGCAACCCTGTCGTTTTTGTGACAGAGTCTGTTTGACTGGTGCTGGATTTATGATAGAAATAATTCAGAACAGAGTAGTAATTTTCCCTTGGCAATTACACTACCATTTGGTAGTTTGTCCCTAAGGGAAAAATGAATGTGCTGGGATCTGTCCATAAGTTCAGTGGCTCAGTGTAAAGAACAAATCAAGGTCAGAATGCAATTGAATACACACTGATGTTTCATGATATAATCTAGATCTTCTGCTTTTATCTGACTCATTAAAAGCTCATGTAATTTAAAGATTATTTTTGATTGCCATGAGATTTTTATTGGGAATTCTTTGTGAGGGAGATTTCATTACCGTGTTCAGTACTTTCTTTTTCTGTTCATTGCCTCTTTTGTCTGTAGCAATGGCCACCGTAGCAACTTCTTCAGAGTAAGCAGAATAGTACCTTGCTAAGCATTGGTGCTTATGATATGATATGATATGATATGGTATCATAAATCACTTAATACTTATATATAACTTCTGGAAAATCTTTTTCCACCTCTGTCATAAAAATGATAGATTACATTTTCAGTACAGTTTGTCAGCAGCCTTCTTTGGCATGAAAAACCTGCTGAACAGGATGTTTGTCTAGAGGTAATTTGTCTAATAACTAAACCAGATCTTTTTGCCAGTCCATGTTCTTGTTCTGTTCTCCCCTTCAGTTTGGCAGGCAACTGTGAAATCAGGAACATAGATAATAAGACAAACTTCACATGGTGCTGTGTTTCTAGCCCATGCTCTCGTGTGTAGGGCTGGCTACAGAATGATTGACATGCTGGTAAACTGATGGGTAAGGACAGTTATGTAAAAATCGATAAAGCAATGAAGCGTCTCAAATGTGATCTTTTTGGTTAAATTTTGCTTTTGTAGTCACGTGTTTCACATTACTTGGTATGGGGAAAGTTGGCTTAGAGAGAGCTTGTAGAGGCTGTTTTAAGTTTAGGCTGCTTTCTGTATGACCCATGATGCCAAATCAAAATGCTCTAATCTGAAATACTATAAAGAGGGATGTCTGCTTTTTGTAGTTTATACTGAAGATATGTAAACAACAGATCATTTTATAACATGAAATGGATCTGTTGGTACTCTTCTGTGAATATTTACAGGGCAAAAGACCAGAGCTATGATATTCTTATTCATGCCTCTTGGCAGAGAAGTACTGAAATAGTAGTGTTCTTAGGATTATCCATTGGTAGAGGCCTATATAAACGAGACAAATTTTTGTCAGGAATGGCACTGGTATGAATGTGCTTTGGATAGGGAGAGACTAGATGAGTTCTTAAGGCTCTTTTAATTTTAATTTTAACTATAGATGAAGTTTTGTAAACTTTTTAACCATGCCCTTGAGAAATGTTTTACGTGAACATCAGTATGCTTTCAGCCACTGTTTATGTATCAACACTGTTTAACTATTTTATCTGTTAAGATCCTTGCGAAAACTATCCCAGGTTCCTCTGCAGAATTTTTTTAGGTGTAGGTACATGCTTGCTAAGATTTTCAGGTAGCTACTGGAGACATACCTAGAGAAAACTGTGCCTGTTTCAGACTAGACACAAGATCGGACATCACAGTATTTCTGTGGTGTTTATGCTTGTTACCTGGTTTCAGTGTAGCTCATAATCAGTTATTCCCCTAGTGACAGACAGTATTTCAATTTTCCTCCAAGATGGCTAGGCTAGAAAAGAACCTTGTCTCTTAGCCCTGACTCTCATGCATTTGGACTTTGACAGGCAATATCTGATAGTAATTTTGCTGGACTTAAAGATAGCAATATGATTGATGGCTAAAAAGACACAAGAAAAATAAGGATTTCTGTCACTGACCTTCCAGTGACTTTGTTGAAAGAGAGAGTAAGAAGTCAAGATGCACATGTAGAGTATCTACTAAACTTACGCTCTGTAGTACCTTTGAGTGAACATTTCTAGGCAATTATATGACAGGGAAATTATTTTACAGTTTTCATTTTCATGGGAGGGTTGCTGATTTTAGTTTTCTTATTGTTATTATAATAATTGCTAAACATTTCTGTTTAACACTTCTACAGGTCTGTGTTTTTCCAGCAGAGTTCACAGAGATACTCAGAACAGACTCATTCTCTGTTCTGCCTTCTTTCCTCATTTTGGTTATTGTCCTACTCCATAAATGCTTTTGCTGACCAGATCCTGTGTAACCATCTTTGAACCTACTTCTTCCAGTCTAGTGAAGGAGAATCCTAGAATCATGCCAGCACCCTTTGTCTGGTTTGACACTGTTCAAGTGAGCCAGTGCATCTTACTGAATGCAGTATTCCCTGGGAAAGAGGAGTCTTGAAGTCTCTCTTAGCACTGGACAAGCTTTTGGTGTAAACTAAAAGAGTATGATTATACTGCCCAGGATGTGCTGACAGAAGAGTTTAATATTAATTGTAGCAGCCATAGCCACTTTTCCTCTAAATCATGGTCTGTAGTGATGAATTTGTTGTCATTTATATAATAACACCATCCCCAAGAATCTCCCTTGATTCCCATCCCTTCTCTTGGGATGGATTGGTTGAGGCGGTGATTCTGATGATATTGGGCATAAGCTCTTCAAGGGTCATACTCAGAAAGAGAAGGAGGGTCAGGAGTAAACAGGAAAAAATCAAACTTTGCCACAATCTATTTGTGTAATTTGCACTATACTCCTAGGGAAACAATAGGAAAAGTGAGAGTCAGGGTGTGAGACAGGCAGAATTGAATAGTCTGATAAATTCAGAAGTTAGAAGCAGCGAGTGATGAGAGTAACAGCTTCTGTTGTGAACAGGATGAGTGAGTATCATCAGCCAAGAATCATGATTTTGAAACTCATTAGGAAGCTCTGAGCTCAGGAATAAGAGATCAATCTCTAAGTTCACTTCTTATATGTCTTTATGGAGAAGTTAAGCTTAAAAAAACTCCATCTCTTTGTTTTGCTTAAAAAAACTCCATCTCTTTGTTTTGCAGCCTTGATTTCCTTTTTGCACTTAGTATAGATAGATTTAATTTCAAAACATGAACTTAGATGTCCATTAGTGCAGCTATAATAAACATTAATCTGTTTATTCCTTAAGCAGCATGTTTCCTAGAGCTATTCCTCTTGTTCCTCACTCCACACTTTTTCATGTCAATCAAATTATCAGTAAAAATAATCACAAATACTATTAAAAACTAACTATATATATGCAACTTAAGCTAGTTTACCTATTTGCAAACATTCTCTCCAAAAGTTTTAACTGCAGTCAGTCCAGCATGCTGCTGGCTCCGTTAATTATGTTTAGAAATCTTTACAGAGTATTAAGGCATAGAATTCATCTTAATGATATTCTGCTGCTTCAAAAACAAGACCTATAACATGAAATAACTTTCTGTCTTCAGATGCATTGAACTCTGTCCATTACCTACTCTAAAAGCTTTGCCACTTTTATTTCCTATCTGTTCAGTTCCTCAGTTGGCACAGGAGCTCCCCAAGTGATCTTGTTTCTTGTGCTTTAGTGTATGCTGGAACTGGAGTTGAAAACAGGGCTGATAAAATGTGGACAAAAATGACATGAAGCAGACTGGAGGGTGGGATAGATACTTTTGAAATCTGTTACATGAACTCGCTTTTTTCCTGAGAACATGAAGAGAACAGAGTGTAATTCTTCCAACTGAGTGTGAAAAATGAAGGCCTGCAAGATGTGGTGCACATTGCAAGGAAACAAACTATTTCAAGTATTTCAGCAAGACAGTTTTGACATGTTATTACAGCAGAGATAAAAATTCATATTAACATGTGTGCATCAGTTAATTTCTGTAGTAATGTGTGTAATTTTATTTGTTTGCTATATGTTTGCATTTCTTCCACATTGATGGAAATTAAAGGAACATTTGCAATGAAGGAGAAAAACTAGTCTATGAAGCTATATCATACTGTGGCCTATTAAATTGAGCTTTGTGGAATTCACCTTGCTGATGTGAAGTGTTTAATGAAAAGAGAATTGTTATCTCCTCTCTAGGCAGATAGTTAACTCCTTTTGGATTTAAACACCTGCATCAGGAGACAAGTAGACAATGTGTTTCTGGAAAGTTCACACCCACAGGGTTGCACTTTGTTTCTGCAGTCTGGATAGTTAAGAAAAAGTGCTGTTCTGAAAAAGAAAGTGAGAGCAAAACCTAAAGCTTGGTGTTTTCTGTACTTGGTTTTTAAAGTAGCTGTCAAATGCTTGTGTCTGTATTGCATTTTACTTGTAATGCTACTATTTGAAAACCCTTCCTGTACCCCCCCCACTCTTTCACATGCAGGGGGAGGTCTTTTACGATAGGAAAAAAAAGAAGAGGCAAAATTTTAGCTGGTTGATTTATAAACACCTGAAAAAACCCATAATTTATATGCAAAGTGCTGGAACATCCTGAACCAAAGTGATGTCACTGTATAAGTCCTTCCAAAGTGATTTAAGGTGGATAGAAGACAAGGCAGTTCTAAAGGAGAGAGAAAAGAGTGAGGAGAATAACTGTAAAACTAAAGCTTCTTCTTCAGCACTAATTCTTTTCAATTGCTGATGGTCAGTAGAAATGTTTTCTCAAGCAAAATGCCTTGGGTTGTTGATTTTATGCAGACAGCGTTCTATCTTACAAATCAACAAAGCAACACCTTCTTTTTGTTTTGGGTATTTTTTGTTTTTTTTTTTTTTTTCCTTAAAGGCAGTTACTTCTTCATTCATGTCTTTCATAGCCACAGGAATCCATTCAAAGTAGGGATAGCTTGTCTGGTTTTCTTTCATGTGTGTTCTTGCCTTGCTTAATCAAGTCAGTATGCTTGCATGTGTTGGGAGAGACTGCAAGTTGCTGTTTTTTTATAAGGTTGACTTTTATATCATTAAAGTCTGATGAGTTTATCATGTTTTTCTGCATTTTAATTTCATTCAGGAAAAAAAGAAGTCGTTTATGCCCCATTGTGAATGTCTTCTGAAAACCAATTTAATACTAACTTCTTTTATTGTGCAGAGCTGGTTATTTGCCTCAGAATATTCCTTTGGAGATTATGAGATACCTTTCAGAGGAAAAAGATTTTCTGCCTTGGCATGCTGCCAGCCGAGCTCTTTATCCTCTAGATAAATTGCTGGACCGTACAGAAAACTACAATATCTTCAATGTAAGAGATACATCTTCCTCTCTTTCTTCCTCTAGTTCTTCCTTTCTTTCTTCCCCTCACTCTCGCCATCTCTGTCCTTCCTGCCTTTCTTCCTTTCGCCTCTTACTCCCTCATTTTATTGTCAAGATTTGAACTGTTCCCCAGTCAGATACTGTAAGTGACCTAGGGATATTAAGTTTCTTCCTAATTACTCTTTATTTAAACATAGCAATTATCAAGCTTTGGTTCATTTGCATTTGAACAGTGATAACTGTTGTTTCAGGCATATATGACTAGAAGAAGGAAAGGTAATTATCCCTCATGTAAAATGTTATGACAAATAAAGTATTTAACTTAAAAGAGCCAAAGTGTTCTATTGCCAGATTTTCTCTTTTGAGGAGCCCCACAGTGATATTTCGATGGGTCCCCAAGATCAGCAAGAACAGCAAATACAGGCACAACTGAACAGAATACATGCAACTGAAGCAAAGATTTGTAGTCATTATTTCATCCCAAATCCGTGGTGAATTCAATGCAGTTACCTTAATTAACAAGAATTAGATCACCGTTGAGTCAAAAACCCATTCATAATTGTGTCCAAAGGGACAGCAGTAACAGCTCGCAGTAGATAATTAAGATAGACATCGCAGATATTTTACCATTTACCTGTAGCTACACTGGAGCATGGTTTATGAAGTACACAGGATTTGACTGCAGCCAGTGACAATTATGAACTCTTGGGGTTTTTATTCACTATGAATTTTATGTAGTCTACATATTTTCAATGGCCAACATACGGTAACTTTATGTGATGTTGTAAAGCCTTCAAATGCAGGGGCTTTTTAAAGCCCGAAATTCTTAAGGATGCTTTTTTCTTCTTAAATGTATATTTGTTTCTCTGTGTATGTCACCATAGACACCATGCTCAGAGAGGAGGAAGTTAGAAGTGACTGTATGTATATATGTAGAAGTCCATACATATATAGATATAGATATACAGATATTGATACAGATATGTGTGAGTGTGTGTGTA